>JACMIG010001834.1:706-17899 GCA_014805385.1 Levipalatum texanum
GATTGCTCATGACGTCGATCCCCTCGAGATCGTCGTCTTCCTTCCCGCCCTGTGCCGCAAGTACAAGATCCCATACGCCATCGTCAAGGGAAAGGCTACACTCGGAACCGTTGTGCGCAGGAAGAACGCTGCTGCCCTCGCCATCGTTGATGTCAACCCGTAAGTGTAATAGTGTAGGAACTCGAAAGATTGTCTGATTGCAGCGAGGACAAGCCCGGACTTTCCAAGCTCGTCGAGACCGTCAACAACAACTTCCTCGAGCGCTCCGATGAGATCAGGAAGCACTGGGGCGGCGGTATCATGTCCGACAGGTCTATCGCCAAGAAGACGAAGCTCGAGAAGGCCAAGCTTAGGGATCTTACCGGAAGAGCCTAAGTTGTTGGTTGTATTCTGTTTTGTTATCATAAAATGTTGTTATTATTTTTGTTGTCTTATTACAAGTTATATCATCTTGCAACAATACATACATTCAATATCGCACAACGTGGCACAATCGGGAGGAATTGTTTATGATATTACTTAACGAACGGAGCCTTCCGCCAACGAGTGCTGGCTTGCCTACTGTCGCTAGAGCTGCATCTCTACCCGCTCGCGCATATCGATCTGCACTCGTCTACTTCCCCTTCCCCCGTTGGCAGGAAGTGCTGTTCATGGCACGATCTTTCCTTTCGATTGAGATGTGAACGCCGAGGTGGCCCTGTTCTCTTGGGTGTCGCGACTGGTTTCGACCTTGTGGATATTTGTAGTACGCATCGTCAGCTCAAACAGCTGTGTCCATGCGGTCTCCGAATACGTAGAGAGAGGGCAGGGGACGGGAGGGGGCTCTCCAACTCTTCCCATTCCACTGCATGCTTCCCCCCCTGCCTAGTTGAGAGGCGGCTGCTTTCGCAATGCTGCCACTGGCTTGCATGACTCATGAACATGGGCAGAGCAATGCTGAGCGCTACGTTACTTTTTACTCCTATCCTTCTTCCATTTAAGAATAGTAGTTTTATTCGCCTGCGAGTAGCACCATTTAGCTTAAAATGTTCCGTGGATTCCTTCCTGTTTGTCCTCTGGGGCTGTTGCGAAAAATGCTTTTTATTAGAGCTAGGCCACCTTTACAAAATACTTGAGCTATTTTCTTCACTGATTTGTTTCACGATGCCAAATTACGAGCCATTATTGTGTTGAAGTTGTACCCATCTTGCAGGGCAGATCGGTGGCTGGCAATTCTCCTCTTCGAGGGCGGTCCCGTCACACGATGAGTCTCAAGCAGATCGTCGGCCTCAGTGAGTCCACGTTTCCTTTATAATGGGGTTCGGATAAAATATTCGGTTGGAAAACGTCCCCTGCCAGTAGAGTGCACTTCTTGCATGCATGAGTTTACTACACCAAACTTTTACTTGAATCCCCGTTATATTCAATTGTCTCTCGTTCACACGAGAAAGAAGGCCGTCTGCGCGTAGCATCTTCTTTTCGGATAAAAATGCTAGGATGTGTCATCAGGGTTCCCTACGGTGCCCCATCAATTCTTTAAATTCCAGTAACGTGGTGATACGTACAAAATATTTATTATCTGTTGCTGCATTTGTTTAATTTCATCCCTGATTTCTACAACTAGAAAGTGCAGGAAGTCGGCCGCTTCAGTCATTTAAACAGGGAATCGTTTCCGTGCGAATCCAGTTTCGATTCAATCAATTTTCATAACTGCGTCGTAGCTGCGCCAGATAATTTAGCATGTATCTGGAAACGATCCCCGCTTTGCCAGCAATATTTGCGATAGTTTGCTGTCCAGTTTCTATGCCCATTTTAGACGACTTTTCTCCGCGTTTAATTTTGACTAGCGAGGAAATGCATTTCTGCTCTTATTCATTTCGCCCGTTCGTCGTTCTCATCTTTGTTTCGGGAAAGGACGGGGAGTCCTCCCACTTGGGGGGGCTTTTGACAATCGATGTCTTTGCTGCGAAGAGGAGGGCATTGTGAACAAGGGTGAGAGCAATGCAGGGCTCGGGTTTGGAGGCCCATGGGGGTGAGGGCTAGAGAGGAAGGGGCCGTGAAAGAGGAGATTCCAAATTCATAGAAGCCCCCACTCGTGCAATCCAGGGGCTCACTCTGTCTCAATCAGTGACACCCGGAATTCACATCAGAGAATGATGCGATCCTCGAATTACTGAAGATGGGGATTTTTCAATGTTGACGGCCAAATTGCTGAAACGGTAGATTGTGTATTCTCCACATTGCAGAGCTCCTCCAGGACGTTATCCGGCCGCTGAAGAAGCCGGCCAAGAACGGCGCGTGGAATGTGCTCGTCGTCGATCGCCTCGCCATGCGGATGCTCAGTACGTTTGCCTAATTGTCATTGTTATAGGATTTGGATTATACACCGTGCATGCTGCGGAGAATGCAGCTACGCGGCACCTCATAGATCTCTCCCACAAGAAACTCTCCGACAAAAACGTTAATTCCACATCTATAGACGGTGCTCAGTGCATTTCTTCATTGCCAGTACAATATATTTAAGTAATCCAGCGTACACGCCATGACTGTTTCAGGTGCGTGCTGCAAGATGCACGACATCATGGAGGAGGGCATCACGATCGTGGAGGACCTGGCGAAGAGACGCGAGCCCCTGCCACAACTCGATGCCATCTACCTCCTGGCACCTACGCAGGAATCGGTACGGTGTCAGGTGTAGCTCCCGAAACATGCGTTCGGACCGATGGTGGCTTTTTCCAATCTGAATATTTTGTCTTGGGGGCAGTAAATAACTATGGCTCAGTGCAGCAGTCTTTTATCCCATTTTTGTGAGCTATTTGTGAAACAGTAAATTAATCCCCATTTTTATGTTTTTATGTAAACATTTTGCCCTTTAGATCCAGCGTCTCATTGACGACTTCAATCTTCGCCATCAGTACAAGGTAAAATTGAGTAGTGCGATGATATTATTAATTTCCTCCTTCTCTCCAGTGCGCTCACGTCTTCTTCACCGAGGCGTGTCCCGAGCAGCTGTTCAACATGCTCCCCAAGTCTGGCGTTGCAAGGTGTGTTTCCGCAATTGCCATTCTATTTATCGATTTGTTCCCATGGAATCTACACTGATCACCAATCGGCTCTGCAGGTACATCAAGACATGCAAGGAGATCAACATTGCCTTTACGCCGTACGAGAGCCAGGTAATTTTTTTAGACAAATGGGAAGGGTGGGTGAGGGTGAACGATGTCATTATCCATTTGACACGTGCACAGTGCAATTCCCCATCTGCAGGTGTACACGCTCGATTCGCCGGATACATTCTTCCTCTACTACAATGCCCAGAAACAGGGAGGGCTGACTACGAATTTGGAGAGAATCGCGGAGCAGATTGCTACTGTCTGTGCTACCCTTGGAGAGTACCCCGTGCTGAGGTGAATTGTTCGTTTCGACCAGGGCGCCCCATTCCACCCTATGTGCAGTAGAGACGAGAACAGTCGAAAAAAATACAAGCCTTCGTGTGGTTTTCGAAGATCTTTCCCGCGCGCTGAGGCTAAATATAGTGTTCGCCTCCTCAAGGCAGTCCACTCTTGTTAGACACGTTCTGGTCTACATATTATCTCCAACCCAAATACTGAGGATAGGTTTGTCCAATTCGTTATGTAGAAGTGTATTTCAATTGCGTGTAACTCGAAGGAAGCTGGTATTTGTTTTGTTTATTCCCGACTGCGACCAGTTATAAATTCTCTGCTGACGGCGAGGGTGAAATATTGGGTCCTAACTATTCTTCAAGACTTCCTCTACCCGATGAATAAGTATAGTAATGACTGAATTCCAGACACCGCGCAGACCTCGAACGGAACGTGGAGTTGCTTCATCTCGTGGAGCAGAAGCTCGATGCCTACAAGGCCGACGATCCGAGCATGGGAGAAGGAGCCGAGAAAGCACGCAGCCAGCTGATTATCATTGGTGCGTATTTCACATTGCTCGGCGCTTCGTGCTCTGTATAAAATTATTTTTTACCATCCGTTAGCGTCGTGCTTTTCTAATTTGAAGCAATGTTCGTTTGTGATCATGTGTACCGCTTTGTGCCAGCAAGGAGTAGCCGAAATGTGCCCAGTGAGTTACGGGAAACTGATTATGTGCGAACTAAACCAAGCTGTAAATTGTAAATACATAAATACTTTGATTTGAATGAGTTTTTTTCAGATCGAGGCTTCGACGCCGTGACGCCGCTCCTCCATGAACTGACACTACAGGTACTACATAAAATATTTTGGCGCCTTGCAAATTAGTCAGGTTACATTTTCGAACCCTACCAATTTTTCAGGCGATGTGCTACGATCTGCTGGGAATCGAGAATGACGTCTACCGCTACGAGACGGGAGGAGGGGAGAGCGTCGACAAGGAGGTGCGGGAATCGAACCCTTGGCCCTTCGGCTGCCGATCAGCCGTCTATTCACTACGCTATGAATTACACCGTCTGCAGGTGCTGCTCGACGAGAACGATGACCTGTGGGTGGACAATCGCCACAAGCACATTGCCGTCGTCTCGCAGGAGGTAAGTTAGCTCTTGTAAGCTGAAACTGTATCATTCTATTGGTGCGGTATGGAAGAGATTAATCCGACACTGAAGTATTATGTACTCCCTCTTTGAAGGTGACGAAGGGCCTGAAGAAGTTCGGAGACTCGAAGATGGGCATCAAGGGAGATGCGAAGAGCATCAAGGATCTCTCCATGATGATCAAGAAGATGCCGCAGTACCAGAAGGAACTCAACAAGTTTAGGTACCAGATGTCGATCCTCTTCCTTTGGAAAGTTTAGATATCATTTTCCAAAATATCTACATGACGGAATTGCATATTTTTGTTGCGGCTGAGAGTATTTCTCTCTCTCGTCTTGGCCCAATTTTCACTATGAAATTCCTCTTTCTATGCGCTACTTCCAGCACTCACTTCCATCTCGCCGAGGAGTGCATGAAGCAGTATCAGAGCGGCATCGACAAGCTCTGCAAGGTTGAGCAGGTAATAAATCATAATACAATTTCAATTTATTATTTCCACTGCTCGCTGATCAAGCGAATTGGGCAACAACACCTCAGGACCTGGCAATGAACGAGGACTCGGCGGGAGAGCGCGTGAAGGATGCGATGAAGCTCATGGTTCCCCTCCTCATCGACCCTGCCGTGCGACTCGAGGATCGACTCCGCCTCATCCTCCTCTACATCCTCAGCAAGAACGGTACGAACTTGGCGCATTTTACAATATGTAGCAAGTACTATTGTGATTGGTGCGCTTTCCAATTCAGTGGACAACGTATTGTGATCGGTAGAAGATCGGAATTAGGGGAAGAAATTGTTACAAAAATATTGTGGCCGTGTCGTAATTGCAGATGATCGAGGAAGATCTTATTGTTACCGGTATAATTTCGAAATAGGCGTTTGTGAATTATGTAAAGTCACATTGTTGTATAATTATCGTGAAATTCCAGATGCCCAAGGACAGTGTGGTAAGGGTGTTCGTGGGGGTGCGTGTGTTTGTGATACGTGTGAAATGCTCGTTGTGGCTGTGTGAAGTCGTCCTAGTCGTAATCTTAAGTTGCTTGCCCCTCGACTTGCCTCAATATTGCCTTCGTTGTGAAAGTCTTCTTCCCATGTTGGGGTATTCCAAAAGTGGCATCGTTTCCGCCGTTGCTTTCTGCCTGCAAACGCGCAGAATGTTTCCATATCGGAGGTGGCATCTAGTAAACCCTATAAATAGGCCTCCTGTTTCAAGCTTTCTTGTTCGGAAGCTTCCAGAATTTTTCTATGCCACCTCCCCACTCATTACGGAGGAGCTTCTTCTTGTTTCGGTTGGAAAGCGGATGATGCTTATGTTAATTCTTTCCAGGCATCACCGATGAGAACCTCAACAAGCTGCTGCAGCACGCGAATATTGCCATGGCCGAGAAGGAGACGATCATTAATGCTGGATTCCTCGGCCTCAACATTACCACCGATGTGAGTACAGTAGCGGATCGCAATCTGATTCACGGGATCGCAAATTGATTTCCACTGCAAGGTTATGGCTATCATTGCAGTCGGGCCGCAAGAAGGTGTGGACGCCGACGAAGAAGGAGCGCCCCAACGAGCAGGTAATTAATATACTGTTCCGCGAGTGTCGCAATTCCGCCCTCGTCCAATAAGTGCAGGAATGATCGACGGCGTTCATTTCAGTTCTATCAGTCGTCTCGGTGGGTGCCGCTGGTGAAGGACATCATGGAAGATGCCATCGACGACAAACTCGACTCCAAACACTTCCCATTCTTGTCCGGGAAGCCGGCTGGCGGCCAGGGATACAGGTACCGTACGCTGCCACCCAGATTGAACAGCAGTGTCGATGGCCTTGTATAATATAATTTGCCGCTGGATATTTTCAAATTTTGCTCCCGTTTGTGATGTTTCGTCATTTTTAACCAGTCCCTCATAATTACTACGAAGCATCACAGCTTTTATGCATTGCGTTAAATATTTCGGCATTATTAACTACTGTTATGCTCCGCCAAGCTAACTACTGTATTATCCCCCATCCCAGGGCACCAACCTCTGCTCGTTACGGCCAGTGGCACAAGGAGCGCGGGCAGCAGCAGTATAGCAGGTATTTTTTCTCGTCTATCGCATCGCAAGGATTCGTTGTAGGAGTGGCCCCCGCCTCATTATCTTCATCGTCGGCGGCGTCACGTATTCGGAGATGCGTGCCGCTTACGAAGTCACCAAGGACAAGAAGCCCTGGGAGGTCATCATCGGTGCGTTCCCGTAATTGACCGGTGGTAAACGTGTGCATTTTCTGAATTGTGGGAACATGTGTGCTGATTGTTATACGCAGTAACTGACGAGTGAAGTTCCACCCAACGTTGGGGTTGTAGGGGTTTCACAATTCGCTGCAGTGTTTATCTCGACAAGCGTATATTTCGTTTTACAGGCTCGGACCAAATCATCACGCCCGACCAGTTCCTCTCCAATCTCCGTGACCTCAACAAACCGAGGGACTCCGCATGACTAGCCGTGAGTGATTACAGATCCATTATTTTTTTGTATCGATCGATTCGCTTATCGATTACAAGCCCAAGCAATCAAATTTTGATCGGATTATTTCGCTATAGGGAGCGGGAGGTGTCTCGGTCTCTATCGTCGACGAAACAGCCCACTTCAGTAACATGAGAGTATGAGTACTGTAGCCCCCCAGGGAGGGGAATCCTATGCTTTCGTTTTGAGACCAAACGCACCTCGCCGTGCCCCCCACTGACTAAACATATACCAAATAAATTATTTTGCGCTAATTACCGCTTCTGATTACCTTGTAGATATTGTAATCAAATTCTTATATACAGCAAAGTTAGCTACTCGAAAATGGCATAGTGAACTGCAGATATAATTTATTTAGCCTACTGTACACTAGAGTTTAATAGTTTGTATTTAGGGGTCGTAAGCATAGAGGATAGGGTTTTCATAGAATAATAACAACACTGTGCCTCGGAAAAGCTTTAATTTCCAAGTGTAAAGCCTGCTGTTTAATGCCATAGTTTCTTTAATTCGTGCTTTGTCATCTTGTCTTTTTCCGCTTCGGTGATTTCCCCCGGACCACAATATTCTTTTTTTCTTTCGTGCTCTCCCTCACTTGCGCCTCTTTTAGATACAATATTAACTGACAGAGATGCGCTTCCTTCGTTCCATTCCCCCATGCTTTTGTCAAGGTTGTGTGCGCTCGATAAACAAAGTGATTGCGTGAGAAATGTTTTATCTTGTTTGGACAGCGAATGAGCCCGGAGTAGAAAATATGTGCATAGATACAAGCTATTTCCTGGCAGCGATTTCTTTGGATATTCATGAGATCTCAAGGGACTTTTAATTTCTGTACAAATGGTTATAAATACGGCTAATACATTCCAAGGGTCATTATTTACTAATCGAAACACATTTCTTCTAATCTATCGAAAGCAAGCGAAGCACCCGACCTTCTGCCTCTCTCCACCGACGTCCTCCTGCACCTCTTCTACCGTACTCTCCACAGTAGTCACGGTGGAAACTCCCCGCTGCCTCTTTGGCCTGTCCTCAGGGGCCTTGCTCAGGTCCCGCAGGCTCTCCAGGTATGCTTCCGGCGTCAGTATGGTATCAGATCCTGCAATTCGGGGAATGCATCGGTATTGCACTCGTGCTCCTTCAATTCGAGAAATACACTTATGCACAACCCGAAATACACAATAGTTCTTCTGGAATTTGGAAAGTGCACTCATGCACAAACATTCAATTTGATAAACGCACCGATGATGACCTCCCACGACCTCCGTTCTTTAGTGACTTCGTAGGCGGCGCGCATCTCCGAGTACGTCATGCCTCCCACGATGAAGATTATCAAGCGGGGACCGGTCCTACAACGCATGCTTGGGTTGATGTAGTCGGAGAAATAGTAATAGCCTCGTTATTTATAAGTGCTTTCGCTGTCTCTAAACCTTCTGTATTTTGGGTTACGGTAACATACCTTGGCAGGCTTCCGAAACCGTTCTTCTCGCGTCCACGACGCGCCGAAGTTGCTATCCTGAAGAGGGCTCAGTTTGCGATCGATTGGAATCAGCTTGCGATGGGCGTTCTGAAGCTACAGGATACCTGGGACCTGCCTTTCCACCGGATAGGAAGGGAAATTGGCGGGAATCGAGGCGATCCTCGATAGCATCCTCCATGATGTCCTTGATGACGGGAATCCAACGGGACGACGTGTACACCTGTAAAATTGCACTACTTTAAGGTCCGCTTATTCCCCGCTAAATGTAGTAATGAGATTGTGATATTATTTACTTACCACGGCATTGGAATGTTGCGGCCGCCGTTTCATTGGGTTTCCTGTCGTTTGGAGACTCTGAAATGAGTTCGCGATCGGCCGGTCGGTGCCACCGTACTCACATCGGTGGTTACGTTCAATCCGAGATATTCTGCGTTGAGAATCGTCTCCTTGTGGTCGGGTTCGAGTAGATTGGCATGCTGCAGCAAAGAGTCGAGGCTGGACTGCGGGATGCCTGTGAAAGACGGTGTTTTGGAAAGTGCACCAAGCACCGAAAGCTTGGGTATGTGCACCTAGCACCGAACTATTGTTGAAGTGAACAAATCGATTGTGGAAAAGTACCAATCACCAATCAATAAGGAAAGTGTACCGTTCTGCTTCATGATGTGCAGCAGGACGAGGCGGAGTCGCTCCTGGGCGCTAACTTTTTGGCTGGTCAACAGCGGCTGCATAAGGCGTATTGGATCCCGCACCTTCTCGCCCGAAGCATCTTCGCCCGTCGCGAGGTCCTGAGAGGAATCTTCCCGGAGTTCAAACCCCACTGATTACGGTATACCTGCTCGACAGCGCAGAGTTGCTCTAGTCGCTCTCTATACTGCGCCATGCACGCACTGACGAGGTTAGAGAGGAAGCTAAAATGAAGTAAGTTGTAGTACAGATTTGTGCCAAGACGCCCACAATTGTTTCGTTTCCCCTGAAATTCAGGAAACGCGCGTAATTCAAAACCTGAGGCTTTCTCCCTCCTTCTGGTACTGTGGCATTTTCTTGATCTTCGCAGTGAGATCCTTAACATTCGCCGCCGAAGCGTTGTCAGCCTTCATGCCCTTGTGCGTTTCCGCAAAGCGCAGGATCGCCTTGACAATCTGGAAGTGTTCAGCTTGCGATCACATTGATTGTGCTAAATACTGTATGCCTCACAAAACCAGATTTCAATTAGAGTCAGATATCTTGTGCTACCGTATTCCTTGTTAATTAAGAATAGTACAGTTTCGATCACATTTATAGTGCTACCGTATGCCTCGCATTCAATACTATTCAGCCGTCGATCAGATTTGTGCTGTTATCGTAAACCTCGCAAATCAAGAAGAGTACAGTTTGTTTTCGCAACCACCGTATACCTCACTAATCATCACGAGTTCAGATTGCGATCACGTCCATGGTGCTACCGTATACCTCCTGGGAAGCGTCGGCGACGTGATGATGGCGATGTTCGACCCACAGGTCGTCGCCCTCATTGAGCATGACCTCCTTGACCTTGCCCTTGTCGTCGGGAGGGCAGCGGTAGATGTCGCCCTCCATGGGGAAGATGTCGTGCACGAGTGCCTGAAGTGCGCGTTTTTTTACCAATTCTATTTTACGGATCAGCAGAGGGTGCGCGCTTTTTACCAATTATCATATCATCATACTAATATACAATCGACGATGTCCGTCTGTGTGTGCGTAACGTTTTGCACAGGAGTGATCCTAGAGCCTCGGGACCTTGACCTACCTCCCTAAATCGACCACGAGAAGACGATTCCGCATATTCCGAAGTCCGTATTTTACGGAAATTACTACTTAATGGAATCGGATTTTACGGAATGGGTTAAAAATGACCAAAAAATTATTACCAGTCAACTTGGCATAAAATTTTAAAAATTAATCCACCGGCAGGGGGGGACTCACCGCCGAAGGCGGTGGGGACCCCTGGTAATCTACAGATGAGCAAAAGTTGTGCACAAGTTTTGCTTCATTCATTTCTACTGAGGAGTCTGTTTCAGCAGAGCACGGCTTACCTGTAGCGTGAGCTCGTGTAGCAGAGGTGAGACCCCATCAAAGGCTCGGTCTGAAAATGAACCACGGTTGTTGAAAATTTCTGGAATGTACCGAAGCACCGATCACAATGCAATTTGGAATGTTCACCGATGATAATGAGTTGACTGCGCGCCTTCTCCGCTCCCTCGCCCAGTCCATGCGGACTGTCGGCCTTGTAGGCTTCGAGCTTCTTTTCGACGAGATGAAGAAGTTCCATGTTGCGTTCTTGGACAGCGCGATGCCTGAGGATCTTTTGTTGAGTCATTGTCGGACTCCACAGGGGCTATTATGGTTACTACTGTGTTTAGCGAAAGATCAGTAACATCGCTACCATACCCTCTGATAATACAGCGGAGGGCGGAATCGGGCGTTATGAGTGGAACGATTAATTCACCTGAGTGCCGGATACTCTCCGAGAGTGGCGCAGACTGTCGCGATCTGTTCCGCGATTCGCTCCAGACTGGCGCGATGGGCACTGTTCTCCGTCGAATTATAGTAGAGGAAAAGGTTGTCGGGCGAGTCGAGAGTAAAGACCTGTTCTTTTTATTTACATCGATTTGTTATTTATTATCGATTTTCACCTGGCTCTCCTGCGGCAGATACGCGATCCCGAGATCCTTGCATGTTTGGATGTGCCTTGAAGATTAGGGATTGGTTAGATGAAAGAGAGCGCTGATTACTTGGTGACGGCCTTCGGAATGGACTTGAGGAGGTGGTCGGGACAGGATTCCGTAAAGAAGATGTGGGCGTACTGGAGGGTGCATTAACATAATGCGACATTTCCGAATTTGGTCTTTTGGAAACGTCGCACTACGACGGTATGGGATTCTTTTGTTGTCTGAAACTGACCTTGTACTGGCGGCGCTTCGTAAAATCATTGATGAGATGTTGGATCTGTAGAAAATTCAAGATTCTATGAATTTAGAATCATTTTCCGATGATTAAAATATTATTTTTGATTGCAAACTGACGGAAGCCATGGTGGGTGTGATGAGATAAATGGCGTCCATGGTTGGAAAGGGCTGCCGCTTTCGCGTAAGATCTTCTACGAGCGTAATGCCCTCGCTCATGAGGTCCGACATCCTACAGGTCGCACCTAAAATTCCGTTTCCATTTGGTGTAATTCGGCCCGAAAATTATATACCGATCAGGCCTCTCATTATTTTTATTTTCAACTCACTGATTATGCGCATCGCAGATCGATCTACTATGAGGACGTTCCATCCCTTGCCGTGCTTCTTCAACGGCCGAATTACCTCGTTTAAAATTTCTAAAATCGCAAAGGCGAATCATAGTGGGAGATTCTAGCTCACTGTGGAAGGTGATTTGCCTGAGGGTCATGCCTTTTACGCCACGAAAAGCAATAATATAGCTAGAAGAGGCTGAATGAATCAGCCAGATAAACTTCTTGTCATAAAGGCTGCTCCAGCGAACCTCGAATGAGCATACTGTATGCACACTTAACGTATGAGGTCTTGCAACGATAACCCTTTTCTTACAGTGTCCGATGCTCCGGCTGCTAGGTGCGATTCAATTTTTGGCAAATTTCGCGCTTTTCTTTTATATTTTTAATCATAGAATGCCCCATGATAATTTTCGACGTAGTAATACTGTGTCTCCGTCGCGTCCACGCGTGTGGCTTGAGTTATTACCGCTTGTTCAACGTAAAATGCGGTATTCTTTTTCAGTTTGGGATAATGGCTCGCATCAAGGCCAGGGACCTCCGCGGAAAGCAGAAGGAGACCCTCGAGAAGACTCTCGAGGAGCAGAAGACGGAACTCGCTGGTCTCCAGGTTGGCCTTGCGTTATTTCGGCTTATGGGGTAGACAAAGTTAGTCGTTAAATCTATATTCCTTTGACACTGAGCATGTGTGTGAATTGCAATCGCTGCGCTTCGGTGCTGTAATTGCGGAGCATACGTCGTGGAACATCGAGGGTTTCTGATGAAATTATGTACTCGGTCCACCTTGCCCAAGAATAATTTGCTGTGTGGCGCCCTCGGGATGCCCGGCAAGCATCGTTTATTTCATATCGTACCGCAGTTCATATGGAGCCAATACGGAAAGGAGTAACCATGCGATGAACACTAATTCTACATCAATGTTTATGCAATGGTATTTTCCGTAAAATTAAATATTGCTTTTCAGGTGTCCAAGGTCACCGGAGGAGCAGCCTCGAAGCTGTCCAAGATCAGGACCGTCCGCAAGAACATCGCCCGTGTCCTCACTGTTATCAACCAGACCCAGAAGCAGGAGCTCAGGAAATTCTACAAGGTGCGCAGTTCTGTTTACTGTTGGAAGTTTATCTCAATGTATCGACTTGCGTGTGATTTGCGGCTGAAGTACTTCGGTATATCGGTTGCTAATCATGCAATGTGGATCATAGAGTATTTCCTGTGAAATAAGCACTCTGTCCATCTAGTCGTAGAATATTTCGCTGTGTGGCGCCTTCGGGATGCCCGGCGAGTTTCGTTTATTCCTTATCGTTTCTTAGCTTCAATGGAGCCATGATAGTCGGGAAAAACCAAGCGAAAAACACTCACGATCTGTACTATCCTAAGCCTACCTTTTTCACGAATCTCGAACGCGTATTTTTTTTAGGGAAAGCAGCACAAGCCGACCGACCTTCGCTACAAGAAGACGCGCGCTATGCGCCGTGCCCTGACGCAGCACGAGAAGTCCCTGAAGACCCCCAAGCAGCTGGCCAAGGACCGCAGGTGCCCCCTGAGGAAGTTCGCCGTCAAGGTTGGATACATTTTTTTCATTTTCGTTTTCAATACTCGTATATTGAAAGAAATGTCTTGCTTGCAGGCATAAACAAGCGACGGGACGAATCCGGGCGGCTCGCTCGCAGGTTGTTATTGTTGCTTGTTAAATATCACGTTTAATAAATGTGGTGGTGTATCGATCAGCATTGCACAATGGAGGGACACTGACAATGATATTTATCTTGATTCAGGGTTCAGAAAGGATGTTGTGACACGGCCGGGCGCATTGGGGAACTGGCGATACGTCAGAAGGGTAGACTAAAGTATATCAGACATTGTTGGTTTAAGCTTCTAGATTTGCACTAGAAAACATTTTGGTTCACGGAACTTGTTCGAGAATATGGGTGAATCGCCTACTCTTCCTCCTCTTCTTCCTCTTCCTCCTGCAATTCCTCTGGACGTCAAGTGTCAAAAGTGCTTTTCCAACCTCTTCCTCATCCTCTTCCTCCTCTTCTGCCTCCTCCTCGTCGGCCTCTTCTTCCTCAGCCTCCTCGGCAGGTTGCTCTGCCTTCTCCTCAGCCGGAGCCTCATCCTCTTCCTCTTTCACGGGTTCTTCCTCCACCTTGGACATCTTGATGGCCTCGTCAAGCTGAAGGCGAGTATGGTCGCCGTTCGTGCAACCCCCACCTTATCCTCCATCTTCTTGCGCGTGAAGGGATCGGCAGAGGAGGCGGAACCAGGCGGGCGGTTCTCCTCCCACTCCCGCATGGCGGCCTCGTACTCCTCCACCCTGCAATGAAGTACCCATGAGATGGAAGTGCGCCAGGCTTGCGCGCTTGTGGTTCCCTCCATTGTTTTGAGCTTACAGTTAGAAGCAGCTCGCTCTGTTTACGCTAGCGAGGATCGATGGGGGCAGGGGGATCTACGGAGGAGAATGGGATCCCTGGTAGAGTTGAGTAGAGTACGGGCAAACAACTGGAGACTGGGCGATGTTGGCACTGTCTGCACTCTCCACAGAGGACGCTAACTCTATTTCTGTGACTGCTAGAGAAGTAGCAGGCTGGTTACTGTTGTAATCCAAACATAAGACCGATCAATTCGCCTTCTACACCAAAGCATCTACGCGCCAATTTGGGGAACGCACCATTCCTTCTTCCAACCGCCCTTGAGGGCCGTGTTGCGCGGCGTTCCGAAGCCGGTCATGCCCTGGAAAGGCCACGTTTGTCACGCACTCGCAGTGCAAAAGACGCCGTTTGCGTGTTTTCCTTGACTCACCTTCTGTGACGCCAACCGATTCGTTCCGGACTGCAGGGGGACGATGCCCTCGGACTTTTGCTTGAGCGTCTCGTCGATTTCCTTGCCTCCCTGAGAAAAATATTATCATGGGCGCTAAAAATAATCCTCGTAATAATATTTAAATTCACTGAATAAAACTTACCGAAACATGGGGCAGGACGTCGCGGACCTTGAGGAAACCTCCGGTTCCCCTCTGCGTGGCAAACTTGTTCTGGCCCGAATACCACGGAGTGTACTCGGTTCCTTTGCGGGAGAGGTCCTCGCTGGAATTCAATTGGGTTACGGTGGTAATGAACGCAAACTGAGTTCGGCCAATCACAAACTGATCTTTCCCAAACCTAAATCCGGTGTATTCGATTTCCGTCGTCGCTTGGCGGACTGCACCGACTCCGGGTGGCGCACACATGCCCTGCTGCGATGCAAACATGTTGGTGCCGGATCTGGAAGTTCCCAGGGGTTACTGTAGTTCGGGTGATTAGGGAATCGCAAACTGAAACTGTCAATTCGCACTGGTAGGTGAGGATGCCATGTGTCCTGCGGTCGTGGGGGAGGCGTCCGCGGATGAGGGCAACCTGGTTACGGTGTCCTCCCATGGAGACCTGGAAATGGGGACATTGATCTTAAACTGGCTACCGTATGTCGATGTGATCCCAAACTAGATTACGTACCTCTCCGGCCTGGGAAGCATATCCAAAGTCTCCGGACTGCTTGGGGAGGATCTTCTCACCCTCCTTGTCCAGCACCGTCTCCCACTCTTTCTTGTAGTGCACGCGCGGTACCTGCGAGGAGCATTACGGTATGATTTGCATAGCAGCTGGTCCCGGCGCGAAAGGCTACCGTATACCTGGCAGCGGGAAGATCCCATGGGCGTTTCGCCCTTCTGCGATGCATACTGGTTGGTGCCGCATTGTACTCGAAGGACATTCTCCGATTGCCGGTCCGGATCGATGAAACTAGAGAGATCAAAGATTAAAGTTCAGACTTCAAAGTCCCAAGATCAAACTATGATTCAAAAGTCAAAGAGCAAACTACAAACCCGAGGTTTTTGTCGCGCGTAACGTTGAGGCGCGGCTGTCCGAGAGCTGTCATGCCACGCTGCGTCTCGAAGCGATTGGTTCCCGCCTGAAAGATTTAAATTCTCGCGTCCAATTCAAAAGAGTCCTGAGTCCCGGCTGGAAATACCTGCATGGACAGGAAGGTGTGCCCGCCCTTGAGCTGCTCCAGCGTCCACTTCTTGCGCGGCGCATCGATATATCCCTGGAGACGGAGATGTTGAGGATTACGGTAAGATTGGGCAATCTGCCGAGTTCAACGAAGGAATAGTAAGAACATCTTCACCAATTTCAATAAACATTTCTCACATACGACAATGAGCTTGAGCGAAAAGACTAATAATAATAAGCTGAAAATGTCAACTCACGTCGTCAGACATCTTTGTTGGAGGTGGCGCTGGAGGAGGGAGAGTTACTCGACTGAGGAACCGATGAGCTGTTGAGGAGGAGGAGGAGCTCCCTCCTGTCCGGATTCTCGGATGTACCGTTTCTCTCGCCTCCCTCTTCTAGGGTGGAGAGAGTGTACGATTAAGGCGGAGACGCAGGCTGATCTTCTCCTCGCCTCACAGTCACTTTTAGTGTAACACAGTCAACATGGAGGAACTCGGGGGGAGGGCAGAAGGATATCTCTGGGCTCTAGCGAATCTCTGTGCTCACTTGCTCGGGGGATGTGCGTGGGACGTGGAGAGGGTTCGCGGAGCTTGACAGGCAGGAGGGGGAAGAAGGTGGAGGTGGAGGAGGGGAGGGGAGGGGAGGAGGAGTGGGTGGATGGGGAACCCCCTCCACTGACAATGAGGTCACGAGGATTCACTTCTGATCACAATAATTGATCAGCTGTTAAGAGTGCACGGTATATATTTTTGGGGACCAAGGAAATATCCATGAGAATTATCGTGAGCCCGCAGTATTTTGTGTCGGACTTGCGCTATTTAGCGAACACAATCCATCTGTTGCGCCAGGGTGGAGGGGGGAGGGGATCCCCCACTCCCCCTTCCCCTTCACCCTCCTCGTAGAAACCTCCCCTCACAAGTAGGCGAGTTCGCGTGTCCATGGGATCAGTGGCCGCCCTTGAGTACGATGTATTCCCCTGGCACTGTCCATTGAGGGCATTGTTGGTGTCTTTTCCCTGCTCCGAGCAGGCCTTCCTCGAGGTGTGGATGGCTCTTCCCTCCTCAGTGAGTGGTAGTCCCATCAAGCCGGTAGTGCCACTCTCCCACTGTTGGAGAGGAGGACAGACGCTCTTTCCACCTGGACAGGGGGGGGGGGCTTCTTGGTGAGTCTGTAGTGGTTGGGGGGACCCTTCTCTCCCGTGACTCCCTCCCTTCCTTGTCTACATGACAGCGTACTCCCTCACGGGGGTCACGCTCCCATAGAAAGCGCGAGACAAAAAAGAATTCCGCTGATTCCAACGATAGGGCAAATTACTGGCAGCCGGGTCACTTCTATCCGACGTAGAATTTTGTGGCGAACAATCCTGTAACCCTTTTGGCCATCGATAACGCTTCCCCTGGGAGTACGGTAGCGAAAATGGTCGTTTTCCCCCCGATTTTGGCCTTTTCGCTCATAAAATCGCCGAATT
>JACMIG010001835.1:7647-17879 GCA_014805385.1 Levipalatum texanum
TCTCGATAAATTTGAGTCTTGTAAAAAATCTCATGATAAATTATAGATTCTTGATGATTTCGTCTTTTTCAAGTGATTTGGAGGCTGTCGTGATAAAAATAGACTTACCTAACGGGAGTGCCGTCAGTGAAGGACTCCGTGGAGAACGAGAGGCGGGAGCTCGTGCCCACGGCATCATCTGCAACCTTTCCTTCACTTCGATTGACAGATTGGTCGACTGACAGATTGAGTAGGTGGCCCCCACTGGGTTGGCGGACTCGTCCAGCCGCCATTCCTCGAGCTTCCTCCTGTTCACTTCGCTCCAGAACGAAGTATCCACGAAGGTGCTCAAGGGGACAAACTGCATCCTGAAAGTTGGCCCTGTCGACGATTGTTGATACGGAACATGAGAAGATTAAGCAAGAAAGAGCGATCTCGTGGCAGGGTAGCAGTTATCCGTGAATCCCAGCGAGTGAACAAGGTGAGAGGATGAGCTAGGGACGCACTTCGCCCAAGAATTTGCAGTGACGTGCGATCGGCGCAAGAACCGCCATTCACATTGGTAGAGAAAAAATATGAATAGACACATCGGGCCCCGGTCCACTTTCGCACTGACGAGCTGCGAGCTTTGCAAAATCTATTGCTTAGGATCAAGAGAGACTACCATTCCTGCTGTGTGCAGTCTACACTGTAATATCGATGTAATGAGTCGTGTCTTATAGTGATTCTGTAGCCAAAGTCATGTATGAAGAGCGCTACGACGCGTTGTTTATTTAGCACGTGACGAATGCATTGGACAGGAGTCGATCAAAGCTTCAAAGGATCCTTTAATTACCAATCACATGATAATCTGTATATAGAACACAACGGCTTCAGGACGAGGGAAAATATTCCAGTAGTTGTTACAAAAGAATAGCTTAATTTATAGTACAAATTTTCGGGGGGAAATTTTAAAAGCCAAGACAAAAGTTGGGAAAGTCTCCGGGACAGCCTAGGTGAGATGATCACAGGAGGAGCCGTAATGATGTCAATTTACATGGCGTACTTCTGCGTCCATTCCCGTGCAAGCTGGTTGTACCGGTCCCTGTCAGTTTTGTAGATCCTTGCGATTTCCGGTACAAGCGGATCATCGGGATTCGGGTCACACAGAAGCGAGCAGATCGACAACAGGACTGCAAAGAAAAACTTTTAAAAACGCAAAATTTGTATAAGGATCTTTCCTGAAATTCAAAATGATCCAGAAACCTTGTATGATCAGCTGATGGAAATAATCGATAAATTTCATCATGAACAGGCAAAACCCATTCCAAATCGATCGAATATACAGTCTAAGAGAGCCACCGTCCACGTGAGATCAAAAACCCTTAGTTTCCACTTTTCGATGTAACGTATTTGATTATATCTCATACGCTTCCATCGACGTCCGTGATTTCAATCGATGTAACTATGTCGATTAAAGTGTACTCTATCGACGGGCTGAAATCTGTACCTTTGGAGATGGTCAGGGCCGGCGACCACTGCGACCGCAAGATGTCGAGACAGATACTGCCGTTGGAGTTGATGTTGGGGTGGTAGATGCGCGTAGTGAATGCCACCTTGGGGGGCTTGAAAGGGTAGTCCGTGGGGAAGTGAATGGTGAGGAAGAAAACACCGCCCTGAAATATGCTTTTACATGCTAGTCACGAGCGAATCGTTATTACATAAAGAACGATCGTACCTGATATGGTGACTCAGGAGGTCCCATAATGGTTGCCTGCCAATGAAAGAGATCATCTCCAACGGGACCCGCACTGCACTGCGCCGGTGGGTCGCGTCCCAGATCCTGAAGCTCCTGAAAAACTTACACATTAGCTGTCAACTCGTAGAAGTGCCTGTGCACTTTTCGTCACGTGCGAATCGATATTGCGCAATGCAAGCTACCGACCGAACGCAAACGGTCAGATTGGTAGAAATTACGAAGCTAGTAATCAATGGTAACACTCGTACCTTCTGAATACGCTTGAGGGCCATGTTATCTGACGAAGGGCTGGACGGGCGCGCTTACCGGCAAACTCCGACCCTGCAACAATCAGCAGTTGAATAGGGTACATCCTGCGGAAAACAATGAGTGTACATCATAACGGGCCAATCTACGTAAAAGCAACGACGGGTTTCATTTCCATCGTCTTCTAAGCAAGTTCACACTCGTCCCGAGTCATCGTCGCCATAGCGAAGCATCGAGTGCCCGTCCCTGGGGCTTGGAGGGCCGGCACGCTGGTAGAAAATGGCTCGCCGGCGAAAGTTAGGAATATACTGTAACCGCGAATTCAAATCAGAATATTTCTACAGTATACCATATTTCTCTCTGTCATGCTTTCGGGTGCTTTTTATTTCATTTATGACATGAAAAATTAATTTACAGAACTTTAGTGGTAATGAGACGATGTTTCCGGCACAATTGCAGAGCGACAAAAGCTGGCATCCTATAGGCATCGTGAGTCGGATATTATAACAATTTGCTGCCCGTTCTCGACACACAAACAATATTTATCACTCGATCGACGTCGGATAGAAGTGTAGGCTCGCTTCTGTTTAGAGTGGAAAAGCATGGCAGTATTATGCTTAGTTTTTCAGAGCGCGAAGTCAGGCAGTGGTACTAACTACGTCACTCCGCCTACGCCCGGTGAGTCCGTCAAGGCCCATGCGGAAGCATAAAATTTATAATTACGACTCTGGGCTCGCTAAATTCGTGTTCGTTCGCATAAACACATCCAAGTGGCAGAATTGTTTGAATTATATTGAAAAATTCCTGAAAATCACACCAATAGACATACGCTAGGCCCAATCCGGAGAAAAGCCGAATTTAACGTCTCCGGCATAAACGCTCTCAAAGATTGAATCTGTTCAGATCTTGTTTCGCTGCGCGTTCACGGAGGTCTTCTTCGTTACGCTTGCCGCAAGACTCTCCCTCTCATCGAAAATCACCTTCCTATAAACGTCGTCACGGTGCAGATTCAACGGTAATTTTTTTCTCCCTTCAATATCTCATTGTCAGAATTCGTGATCAGGGTAGGAACAAAGCCTAAAGAGTGAAAGTCAGAAAGCTTACGGCGCAAAACGTAAACGGTGATCAGCCTGGTCAACATTTCTTGTAAGCAGAGAACATAGTGGTTAGATCGAATTCGGAAAGAGCGGGATGAATGTGTGATAATAATTTTTTTATCAGCAGTTCCATATAATCGCATGTGAAATACACAATGAGGACTTCCCTTGATAGAGATTATAATTTCCCATCCGAAGAGGGGGGGTGATGCATTTTAACAACTATTTTAGAATTCGTAACTGCCGAAATAGGAATCTGCGGTGCTAATGTTTTTTTGCCACAAAAGTGCTCTTGACAAGAGAGTTGAAACTCCACACACCCTCCCTTTGCAAATTTCGGAATCCGATGGATCAACTAAATGTTCCCTGCTCATATTCTAATCGTGAGCGAAAACCTGTACTTCAATATAGAATTTCGAATCTTCCTGTCAAGCACATCACCGGCCAAAACTCTCGAACAATCATCCTTCTGCAGCGCAATTCTTCAAACATCAGGAGCGAAGGAGATAGCGACGGCAATTGATCTACCGGTCTCTGTCGTTAATAAGGTTTGTAAGATCCATTCACCAAACGCATTCTAGCGACCTTGTTGGTCTCCAATAGTGAAATACATTCAGATCGTCGATACATACACTCGGCTAGCTACACGGCGGGAAAAGGCGGAGGCGAAGTGTGCTAGGTAGATCTTGAGACTTTATTTTATGGAAGTGTGTTTCGTCACAGCGTTGTATATGTTTATCGAAGAATTATGACATTATTCTCATTGATTCCGCTTTTAACGATAATAATAAATCATCGAAAGTGTGTGTGCTGATTGCCACGGTGCGAAGTGTAATTTGCCAATTCACCAGGTAGTTTCAGCAAAGGCGACACTGCCCTGACAGCAGTTTGCAAGCGCGAGGCAACCACGATGGCTTCAATTCGTCAATGCAGCCCATCGTGGATCAAGGATAATGAAATTGTGAATGTTTATCACTTACGAATTACATAGAACATAAAATAAGTTCTATTTCTATTCCCTACTAATTCTTAGAATATAAAAGTTCTTTTCCAGCTAATGCGAGCGGATGAATTTCTGGTTCGGGCCCTTCACCGGCAACCATCCGGAAACGCGCAGAGTATTTACAACGCCTGCATCCAGGTGCAAACATGTTTCTCCCACGAACCTAGTCAATTCCCAGATGGTAATCGACAGTGCGACATGTCAAGAAGTCCGAGACGAAGCCGATTTCACGCAGGACGATCTCAATAAAGTTATCAATCTTTCCGTCGAAGTCAGTTTTTCTAACAATGCAACATCATTGTAGGCGACCATTTCTCGGGTGTGATATCTGGAGTATAATGTATTTATACATGAATATACTATGTACATCCTTTCAGTGCAACAATACTCTCCGCGTTCAAATGACGGAGCGGGTAAGATTCGTTCTCGTTACTCAATCCATTTATTTAAATCTCCCAGAGCTGTCGGGGAACGAGTTGACAGTATAACGTTGTATTTTGTACACAACAAGTCAGAAGATGTGTTCAAAATTATGCGACGTTTTCAGGTAGAGGCTCATCGATCGACGAACGGGGAACTGCCCAGGTAGTCTTCCCTTTCTTACCCGTCATTGCACCCTCAATCAATAGGCAACTGGCCCGCCTTTATCACCGTCCCATTAGAACGCTTTTCGCCTAATTTATCGGTACTTAAGAATAAGCGGATTAGATTCTACAATAGGAAAATCGTCATTTTCTAACATTGCAGTAGCAATACGAAGGGACGAGTCTCCACGGATCAGCGATACACTGTCATTAATTCGACTGAGTAAGTGTACGAATTTGTAAAATTTGGCACACTATTTTCGATGATTAGTTAACCACTAAAAAACTAGGAGGACAAAGCGGAATTGTTTTGTTGGTTAATTATTTATTTTTCTTCAGTAGAACTCCTCACGCCAAGAATGCGAAGACTCCCTCGACCCCTTCTGAGAACCTCTCGCCCCTCTTCGTCAACTCGTCAACTTCGACGAGTGCCACTTTCTCAGAGTGCGGAATCAAGGAGGAGCCGCTAGAGGTGCCGTTTCTTCACTCCTTTTATATTTATTGAAATAAAGAGGTCATCAATAATTCTATTGATTGCTTTCAGCCCATTGATGGCTGCTTCACGATGGACGGGAGGGGGACGGCGGAATCTCCGATGCGGCCCGTCGTCATTCCATTTTCTGGCGTCCGACGTGGACGACCACCGGGGCAGAGGACGGCGTATTCTTATAATGCGGTGCGAATCTTCTACCCCTCCTTTCACCCCGCACTGCACTTGCACGATACTAACCTGATCAATGCATAAAGGGGATACATATTACCCTCCTCAGAAGAACTACGTTTAGATAAAGACAATAGAAGACCTTTTATGCACTGATAGTGATGGTGTCAGTGTCGTTTGCATGATGCAGTGCTTCTATTTGCCAGGTTCGCCGAGCTTGGTGTGAAACGGGTGGAAATGATGCCGTATTTCCGCCCACCCTAACGCATCGGAATTGGCGCGACACGGATACTGTCCTATTTCCACTGGAGCAGAATCAGGAGCGACCGCTGTCCGCCCCCGTACTATCACCTTTTCCCCGTTGCCAGCTGCCCCCACCATACACTCCCCCCATCTACCACCACTCAGCCACCATCAAGGGTCCATCCCTCTTCCCCATCGCACCGCCATTTCAACTACCGGAATTCAATGTTTGTTGTGCTCACTAACTCTCACGCTTTCTCAATCTCACTTTACTTTTGCGCCATATTTTTCATTTCTAAAATGGTAATATTTTAGCCACATCAGCCGTTGGCGTCACCGGTCGAGAAGAATGCGTTGAGCGGGTCAGTTATTTCTCTCATATCTCAATTTAAATATTTCTTCAGAGCCAGCTCCTTCAAGGATGCCAACCGCGCCGCTTCCTTCCTCAAGGCCACCAGCCTACGGACCATGGAGATTAAGCCCGGGTGAGTGGGAAATTTTAAAATATAAAGTTTTACTGCATTGGGAAATAATATTAAATAAGATGTAACATGAAGCATTCAGTTCCGCCGCTCCTCCTCCCCTCCGTCTGAAGTTGACGAGTCCGAAACGAACGCCCGAGGCATATGCACGTGGCATCGTTCGATGCAGTCTTCTCCGGGAGAAATCGAGGAGAGAATGGACCCAAGGAAGGACGAGGCTGCGCCAGTACTTCAAGCAGGTCCTCTCATTTTTTAATTGTATTTTCAAACGCTTATCTAATAAATACATTTAAAAATATTTTCAGCTGATGTCAGAGCACAAGTGTGGGACGCAGGCGACGGAGCCGCTACTGGGAGCTATCGAAGACGTTGTCGCCGACAGAATTGAGACGAAGAAAGCGGCCTTTTCCCATGTAAGTAGAACAAGAGACACGTCCACACGTGAAATTGTTTTAATTTTCTATTTCATAGGGTGTTCCTGAGGACGGCGTGCGACTGTGGATTCGACTCGCACTGCTCAAATACCGTTTTGAAGAGGCCGAGGTATTTTTAAAAAAAATATTTCATGCTCGATTTACATCGCTTTTCATTGGTAATTTCTACAGAGCTCTCTTGCAGTTCGAACCGGCTCCAGTACGACCGGCGAAGGAAAATACTGAAAAGAAGGTGGACGAGTCGGAGGACGCCGTCCCTGGGCCATCCACTGAAAAGACGTCGCCAGAGAAGGAGTCGAATAATAACGGGACGAGAAGATGGGTACAGAGTGGGGTGAGCTCCTGTTAATTTCGCTTGAAGTGCGCCATGGAATCCTTGCGAAGGTGGACGAGTCGGAAGACGCTCCTTTGCAGTGCCTGGATTCGCTCGTATCTGAATTGTCCGTTACGAGCATGGTAGTGGACGGATGCGAAATTTTCATGCTTGCCGACGCGGGCGAAGATCGATCGATGACTCGGGTGAGCATTTCGTTTTGAATTTAGATCGGATAAAAGATTATGCTAACTTGGTAAAAGTCATATACAATTGTAAGATCTTTTTCTTGAGTATTTCATGCAGATACACACCACTTACTTAGAATTCTAACTAATATTCTCTCCTCCTTTCAGGCCTTGATTCGCTACACGATCTCGTACGCGCTGCGATCGAAGCCGATAGCGATTCGGTTGGCGGCGGTCTCGTGGCTGGAGGACCTCCTCGTCGATGGATGCGCCGTCCAGAGGCACAACGCCATTGCGCAGGCCCTCATAGATGTAAGGATCTATTATCATAGATCATGGGGTTTCTATTTTATTTATCAGCCATTGATTGATCTGTATTCCTTTGCAGGTTCTGTCGACTCGCATCGTGGCCACCCGTGACTTTCTATCCCTGGCGTTCCCGGAGAATGTGCGAAAATGGAAGTAAGACGATCCCATCCCCCTTCTTCTTCTCCTCCTCCCTCCATAATGACACGTCAATTTCAGGGAGCTGCTGAGCGCCGCTGCTGCCGAGGATGACAACGGGACGGAAGTCAAGAAGCGACGGGTCTCTGCCAGGGTCAAGGTATTTGTCCCTCGACACATTATAGATAAAATGCCGGATAGACCTCTTGCGGGCGAAAGTGTGCGGTAAAACATAGAAGAAAAATTCTCACTGGCCTGCATTTACGCTTTACCCCTTCTCAAATAGACCATTTATTTACAAGATTTTCTGACCTTTATGCGGGCGAATATTTGCGGATTAACGTAGTAGGCAAAAGGGCTACCCGTTAATGTTATCCGTGCTCCACATCTCCCCTCCCCTCCCCTAGATTCACTTTATTTTGTAGATCAACGAAGCACAAGGAAAGGGCTCGCTGAAGGTTCATCTCGAGCGCATATTCCCTGCAGATTTCCGAAGCAGCTTTATCCGCTTCCTGAGGTATCATATTTGTTGGATCCTCTACCAATCAACTGTTCTATTTTCAGGGAATTGAAGACGAGGGAATTCCCGATGCCAATGCGGACTGTCGTCTCACTCGTGGAGCAACTGTACCTCCTCGCACCCATTCTCCACAGGTACCGTCTTTTAACAAGCTATCTTTTTTCTAAGAATATATTGTTCCAGGCCCGTCGAAAGAGCCGAATGGCAAGCGTGGCTGGAGGAAAATCTGCTATCGAAATACGAAGACGTCTACAACCACATTAACAAGTATGATGCTTTTATGCGCTGATACGGCAGTACGATCAGGCCCGTTTAAATGATCGTAATCCAATGCTAACTATTTCTATTACTTTTCATTTTTAATATTCTTATGATTGATCCTCACCATTCCCACCGCTTGCCATAGTGCAGTTCATTCCAGACAATTGTTTCATTTTTCTCATCCTCCAGGTTCCATGTTGAAGCATATCCCTTGTTTTCCACTATTCTATGATCTTTATCAGAAGTCACCTCGGTATGGATCTAGTCGATGATCCCCGTGTCCCCCCGATAGGTTAGTGCTGCTATAAAATAGCGTAGCCTTCAGTTAGCCCGTATTGAGAGCGCGTCTCTGTACAAAGTAATACTGAAAAATCGGTTTTGCAGTACTTAATATTAATTGTTATCTTATGAAGCTGTTTACACGAGTGGCTTGTTTTACATTTGGCAAAAAATACTTATTTTTCACTTCATATTTTCGATAACAATCGAGAATGATACGAGTAGAATCTGAAAGGGGCGAAGAGTGAATGTTTCCCCTTCCGTGGAAGGTGGGCAAAGGAACCGTATTGTGGATCATGAAAAGAATACTGGAAGACTTTGAGCAATCGATGGAATATGTACACGACAAATATGAGCCTATTTTTGATCTACTTTCCGAGCTCCACCAGGGTCAGCAGACGCTCGTAGATGTATTCGAGGGCGTGCTGGAATTATTGATTTTATATTTCTGAAAAACGATAAATGCCCACCCTATCCGGGAAAGCTCCACAGTGAATGGCGTGGAAGGCGTCGAGGGTCTGGACGACGTCGACGGCCGACTGCTGTTCGAGTTGACACGCCAACGAAGTGAGGGCTGCCAGGATCCAAGGGCGGCACGCAGAGAGGGAACAGGGCTGAAGGGAGGAGATCAAAGATCAAAGGGGAGGGGAACCTTCCGAGGAAGAGTCCCCAAGACGAGGGCCGGTGGAGGGGGAGGGGAAGACGGCGACCCCGACATCGACACCATCAACAACGGCGAGGAGTGGCAGCCGTGGGAGACCTGAAGAAGCCTCTTGGAAACTTTCCAATTTTTAAGAAAAACTTTTGGCAGCTTTCCAAACTGCAATTTATAGAAATTTAAATATTTTCCGTTCATAGAATGCAGCGTTGATCTCGTAGTCTGGTCGTCTGAATGGCGCTATCCCTTCTCTTTCTCTTCCTTCTCGCTCTCCTCCCCTCCCAAGCCACAAAAGGAGAGAAGGAAGACGTGAACTGCATGCCGATCGAGTGCGACAAGGTATCTTATTTTCCTCCATCTACTCCTCTTCACATCCTCTCATCTCCCTCTCCTCTCCTCTCCCCTTATTCCTCTCTTCTCCCCTCCTCAACTCCCTCCCCTCCCTCCCCTCTTATTGTTAGATGCGAATCATGCCTCCGGGCTTCACGATGCGCCTCAAGACCCGGATCGAGATCGTGCCCAATACGACTGGTCAGCCTCCTCCTCCCCTTCCACCCCCTCCTCTGCAGTCCACTACAAGACGGACCTCATGATACAGCACCCGTGGGGATCGGAACACGGCGACTTCCGCATCAACCAAGAGCTCATGGAGAATGATGCGTTGATCTTTGATCTTTGAGCTCGGATTATTGATCTTTGAACGTTGATCTACCAGCTGATTCTTTTACGGAAGGAGATGCTTGTGATGGGGCATCCGGTCTACTTCAAGAGCCTTTACATCGTCATTTATCCCCTCAACAACACCAAGATTCGCACGCTCGAAGTGCGCAATCAGAAGCTCGTCGTGGCCGAAGGTCAGGAGAGCAAAGTTCAAAGATCAAAGATCATAATCTGCAGCGGATGCCGCCTGCATGTTCCTCGGGCGCTTCGACGCCCATACTCCGCTGGTGGAAACCATCAAGGTGATCTTTGATTCTTGATCTTTGATCCTTGACCTTGTAGATCAATCTTGCCAACATCCACCTCTTCGAGCCGTGCGACTTCTACCAGCAGCCCCTCCTCACCTACGACCCCCACTCCCACCACTCCTGACTCCGCCCCC
>JACMIG010001836.1:0-12431 GCA_014805385.1 Levipalatum texanum
TCAAAGGGGTACTGTGTCCTCGCGAAAAATCTCGGCGAATTTAGGTTTTTTCTGCATTTTACTAGGAAATGGTTTCCGGTCTTTTATTCTGTTCGTATGTGCTCGAACCTAAATTGAAGACAATTTTATTTGCAGCGAAGCTAGCTAATAAAGCGTCTAACTATAATCCGTTAGACCCATAGAGATAGAGATTTGGCACCTATTGCTTAACTGTTATCAATTGCTGGCTATCCCAAAGCGTCTCAATTAGGAGAGACAGTGGCGTAAATCCGCATGGATTTATTTCGGTCATGTTTGATTCACACTCCACCTCCGCTTCCCCGCCCTCCAAGTTTTCTACTCACCCCTCAAATGGGCGTCGCTACGGCAGTGTGGATGGAGCGACTGTTCGGGAAGAACGCGGCGAGCACGGCAATCACCGAATTCCCCAGCTGAAATGACCGTTTCATTATCTAGTCGGGTTTAATTAAAAAAATTTAACCATAGTGCTCATGGG
Source organism: Levipalatum texanum (assembly GCA_014805385.1). Taxonomy (NCBI): domain Eukaryota; kingdom Metazoa; phylum Nematoda; class Chromadorea; order Rhabditida; family Diplogasteridae; genus Levipalatum; species Levipalatum texanum. Next base: position 497 of record JACMIG010001836.1, read on the forward strand.
TCTTTTTTCACAGTCTGAAGTGGCAAGCATTACCGGCAAAGTGAGCAGTAATTAATTAACGATGCCTTGTTGCGTCAATCCACACGTTTGCTTCTCGTTGATTTCGTTCAGAACAACGAGGTCCGATTATGCAACGAAAATCCCGGCGATTTGCGGATACGGAGCAAGATTATATTTTCAATTAGAGAACTTCATTCGATGCTCCATCTTTTTTCATCCAACCCATAATATTTACTCACGTTGACGTGATCAGCGACGGCGTACATCACCCCCGTACCAGGATCAACGAGGTCCTGTAGATAATCGATAAATCGATATTAAATGTTTTTGTGTTAGAATACAATGTCGGTTTTTGGGCTGCTCGGGATGTCGTTGGCCGCCGCCCGGAATCTAGAAAGAGGGGAAATAAAATGTGAGCTTGTGAACGGAAAAATAAGCATTGCAAATTACGGATCCATTCGAGTCGAAAGCTGAATTTACATGATCTTTAATTTTAACCTCTTATCGTCGTGTATTGAGATTGGCCATTCCACTAGCTATCACTTTTCATCTCCAATCACTTTCCTCCTGACTTCTCCTCCCACTTCTCATGCCCCCCTCATCCTCCTCCTCCCTCCTCTCCCCTTTACCTCTCCTCCCTCACCCTCCCTCTCCTCCAACTCTTACTCCACATTCACGATGGCGCAGCCCACGACGTACGCCGAAGCGAGCACCTGTAAAAATATCAGCATTTCTGTCGCGCCATGCTTCCCGGATCCCGACAAAACAACGAAATGTGGAAGACCCTAAATTACCCAGTTCATCTAGCATTTCAGCGTATGCGAACTGGGAACACTCAGAAAGCACAGAAATATAAACTTCTGCTCAACCCGGAAGATTGCCGTTACAACACCACCTTTCATAATTAATCTTATTGACAAAAGTGATGAGAGATCGAAAGCGGGTCCAAAAATAAATTGAATTTCTGTAGTGATTTTTTCTACCGATCAAGAAGCTCTAACTGCTGACTACAGTGACTTGCTAGTCATTCCTACTCTAATTTTTTAATCGATAATACATAAATTTACGATAATAGTCTCTCACCTTCCGACCCTCCTGCACGTGTCGACGATGGGCACTTCGAGTCTTCCGATTCCCCCGACCTCCCCAGTCACTCGCGGAGTCGGCTGCAAAGAATAATGAATGATTTCAGTCATATTGATTACATAGCTTCCACCGCGACTTCTCCGCCTTGAAGGCATAAAACGAGCCGCATTGTTTTCAAAGGAGGAAGATTAATGCAGTTTCGAACAGATCAGCATTGGCGGGATCCACGTCCCACGGGGCGCACCACGGGACGAGCCTATGGCGCAAAAGACTGCTCTCGTTATCAGCCTACGAAACCCAGTTGAGTTTTTTTATTATTATTTTTGATGGTGCTGAGAGAGGTGGATCATCCTATCAAAAAATTAGAATTCTAATACACCAAATGAGAAACGCAAATTCACCTTGATGATGTCCTGGGTGCGCGCGAGGCGGAACTGGAATGGCGAAATGGAGAATTTAAAATAATATTTCTTTGGGTGAAAGCTTCGTGAATCACCAAAGTAGCCAAACCACGCGCATCTTTGCCACAGCAAATTGATAATTGCGAATAGAACGGGAATAGCTAATGGGTTCCTGCGGTTTACTTCATAAAAACCTGACGATCATGCACCCTCGCGCGGGCTCCTTATCGCATGAAAGAGTAAAAAGGGATCGGATGCTAACCGAAGTCTAATCGGACAGTGATATTCGGAAACACCTCCATTCCCCGCCTCTTCTTGCGAAAAGGAATGCAACCCCGCGCATCTATGCCACAGCCAACATCTAATTGCAGATTGCATAACTATTGCCAATAAGAGAGTGAATTTGTTCTATAGGTAGGGACCGCAACGTGCTTTGCAAAAGTCAACCAAAATGCCCGAGATTAGGCTCATCGTTTAGCCCTGGACTTGGCATTGATCATGTTTTTTTTCCGTTTCTCAATATCTCATAGCATTGCCGAGTTATGACTCGAAAACTAGCGCGAGTCGCCACTGGGGAGAGGCGCTAAAATGTGGGCCGCAGTTAGGAGCTGCTCTCTAATCCGTTATAGACATCGCACTGATCTCAATTGTAGTTCCTGTTGTTGCTACGTGTCTGGCATACATTCGCTTTTTTACGGTTGGTCGATTTCTCGTGTTTAAGCACGACACCACTAGTTACTCGCATGATAACTCCCCAAGCAAATATTCCCACCGCACAGATCCAGCTTGGCGAAAAGCCTTTATGATGGCCACAAGTAAACGAAGTTTAATTATCCAACGACCCAATATTCCGTATTTAGAATGCACTGCTGGCGCTAAATACCCTGGATTCCTCACGCTAAATCTCGTGATACCGCCGATGCTAAATTTTCTCACCCTCATGCGGCACCCTCTTCCGTCGAGATAATAACCCGGCTAAGGTTAAAAAGAATTGCCCCATGGGAATTAAGCGGTCCCGCCGGAATTAAACGGTCCGAAATATTTAAACGGTCCGGAATTAAGCGGTCCGGAATGAAACGGTCCCAACGAGAATTAAGCGGTCCCATGTGTGAACCATAATTAGACGGTCCCTGGAATATAACGGTCCCTGGAAATAAACGGTCCCTTCCATGGGACCGCTTAATTCCCCGCTTAAGCTGCTGATGAAGGTCTCCGAGTCGTATCTCCTTCTGGCGATCATGCTTGGTTCGTCTGAGCACACCCACTGCAGTGAGCGCATAGACGGCTGCAATTCCACGACCCTGGCGAGGAGTGATGACATCTTCGCTGTCGATTCCGTCCGTCTCGCGGGAGATGTATGATCTGCGTCTCGGTCCATGAGGCGTTGAGGGGCGCTTTTTTCCATGAAAGCTGGACTGCGCCCACTCGTTTGGTGTCCAATATGCTCGTTGGTACTGATGACGATCCAGCTGACAATGAGGCAACTGCCATTTTGACATGAAAGATGAGATGCAAAATGATGACGATGAAAATGATGAGGGAACTGACGAGGAAGATGAGTAGGAGCACTGTTGTACTTATTTTGTGAATAAAGTATGTTTCATTTGGGACCGCTTCATTCCGCCCAACGGACCGCTTCTTTCCCAATGTCGGACCGCTTAATTCCGGCGGACCGCTTAATTCCCATGGGGCAATTCTTTTTAACCTTAGCCGATTGGGGATATGAGATGGAGAGCGCGATGGGAACATGGTTGGAGAAGAGGCATTGCCAGAGCATTTGGTGTACTGCGCGGAGGGCGCGGAAAAAGAAAATTCCTAGTGAGTAATAAAATCGAAACCCGAAGGCTGAGTGGCTCACTGTATAGCTGCAATCGATATGGAGGGAGGGGAGGAACGTGGTTGGAGAGGGCAGGAAGCGACTTGATATGATCCGAGAGAGCCTGAATGGCACTCTGGAGCTTGTTGAGAGGTTTGCTCGTTGCTGCTACGCCAGCATTTCGCGAAACGAGTTCGTGAGTGTCTGAATGACTGAGTTGAGGGAAGTGGCAACCTGTTTGGTGTAGGGATCGGAGATGGAATCTTCGTCGAATATCGAAGAATCGCCGGAATTCTTCTTCATGCCCATGATGGGCCCGAGAATTGATTGATTATTTGAGAATGAGTAGGTCACAGCTCGCTGTGAGCACCAGAGGCACGAATGAGCACCAGAGGCGCGGGTAGAGAAAACTTGAATTCGTTGTTGTATACGACTAAATACACATCAAGCGTAGTAGGCGGATGATCTTTCCAGGATCCGAATACACCTCCGGAAATGACGACACCGCAACCGAAGCCATCGCCAATAGTAGTGGAGGAGAAGACGCCGACGACGACGGGAGAGGGCCGCATCCGCAAGCCCATCCCGATTTTTTTCAATTACACCAATTGAAGAAATCGGGATGATTAGATGAGCTAGGTATCGTGTATTTTTAACATTATTTGCATTTCTCTACACGCATCTAGCTGACGCGATTATTATTTTCCTAACAATTAAACAGTTCGCACGTTAGCCTCTAATCGCCCACATATTGTCTAGTGCCCAAGCAATTCTAATTTCTGGTTCCGCGTCACTGTGTTTATCTCATAGTCCCCTTCAGTTTCTGCATATTGATGGTATAACTTCCACTCCAAGCCCAGCCGGGAGCACCCCTACCTCAGAGCGTAACCAATACTGTGCTATACTACTTATAAGATGCAAACCAAATAATCTTATCTATTTCCAATAGGTCACATGTCCCGCCAGCTCATTCGTAGTCCCTCCACTCATCCAGCTCAGCGATGTCCTGTTACATCTTGCTGTCGCTCCATGCCGCAGATGGATGCTTCTCTTCTGTGGACTTAATACGTAAATGATTTTCGGTATTTCGAAACAGTACGGGCACTCTTCTTTTAACAACATTGGATTTATTGAAAAGTTTTTAAGCTGTATCATCGTAGTAATAAAAGAGCATAAAATGCTACGGCAGTTCCAATGCCGTTTTAACCTACCAGAGTCCACTCTTTTTATATTATAGCAGAAAAAATGCAAACCTTTGCCCTCTCATCAGGTGAATCGGGAGCAAGTGACGCATGTTCCATTTCCCATGGGAACTGAAGGGCGTATGTACTTCCCGAGCAGTTATCGCTCAGCCCTGGACAATGCTCCTTAGATCAACTCCTTCAACCTCGACGACTCAGCCCTCTCGGACGCAGAAAAAACTGCGCTCTTCGCAACGTTAGTTTGTTTGTTCATTTTTAAAAATGATTTTGTTTGTCAACATGGTTATGCCCGTGGCATAAGATTCGATTTTTCCCAAGCTCACGAATTCGGATTCTGAGGGATTGGGAAACTCAAACCTCGTTGTATGAATAAGTTATCTTTCGGTGGTTCGAAACTGCAAATACATCAGCGCAGTCAACACTGATAGAAAACGCGCTCCATTCCTCCATTTTTACCGTCATGTAAATAAAAAAAGTAAACCAATTGGGGAGGATTGCTTGCTTTTCAGACCACGATCATCGACTCTCTCTCAATCGTCGACAACAATTTCAACCTGCAATCAATGTCATCAGTTAAGTTACTCCAATAGAATACTCTCGATGTCTTTTCAGTCTTCCATTCCATCGTAATGTTCAATATCTCGTCAGAGTAATACTTTTTTTGATTTTTGCTATCATTTTCTGTTCGCTATGTATCAGTCATTGATTTAGCCTAATAAAATAAGATAACTGACAACTAATCATTGACACTACTTCCGGAAATGTGGTATTTGCTAAGTTGAAGAATGTTATAAAAGTTCGCGTCAATTGCAAAAGGTTGCCCAAGGCTGGAATCGAACCAGCGTCGCCACGGCCATGGAGTACTAACCACTATATTACGTGGGCCGAAAGCGATTCGCTCAAGGCGACATGATCATTCACTTTCAGATAATAGGTTTAGTGTCTGCAAGGATGCATGAATGTCGGAGGCATATCTCAACCAAAACCTTCTCCCTATCTCTTTTCCTCGACATACTCTGAGGGATACGTTTTCGGCCCACGTCGTATAGTGAAGTACTCCAAGTTGTGACCGTGGCGACGCTGGTCCGATTCCATCCGTGGGTTATCGTTTTGAAAGATGAAACTAACGAGCACTTAAAACATGGTTTGCTCGACCTCTCCATGAGACGCAAGCTCGTTCCTGCTGCAAATGTTCGCTACAAAGCATTTCACCCAGTTATTCCGTTTAGCAGAGGTATTCTAAAATGTTGAACAAGACTTGAAAGTGTGCCTAGGAGGCGCAAATCTACAAACATTTCGTTGCACAATGTCAACAAAGTAGCAAAAATTAGCCTCGTACGGGGCTCGAACCCGTGACATTCAGATTAAAAGTCTGACGCTCTACCAACTGAGCTAACGAGGCTCATGCTCGCAGTGTTGGTGTTCCTTCACATGTTATGCAACTCGCTCAGCGGCACCCATTGCATAAGAATGTGCAGTATGCACCAATGTTTCGGCTGACTCCTTTCAACGGGGTCCTCAGAAGCCTCTCTGCCTCTGGACCACTGATTACGAACAGACAGGAGAGATGAGACCCCGATGTCTCACTCCCTGTCCCTTTTGTCCCTCCTTCAGAGTCTTGTCTTCCCTTCCAAATCCTCTAACACAGGAGGAAGAGAGAAGAGGTTTATCAACCGACGTACAATCAAAGAGAATGAATCGAGCGGAGAGCCCCGGGAGGCGGGGCTGCTGGTGTCTCCCGACACACGTCTTGAGATTGCGGAACTGCTCCTCGTCGCAGAATCTGCATCGGCCATATTTGTCCCCCTCTCTTCTTCATACATTTATCCTCCCATATCGTAGCTCCTCGTGAAAACTTCGACTCCATGGTATTCGCATCGTTAGTGGCAGAAGTCACCACAAGCCTTCATAACCTCCACCATCCGTTTTCTGGCCGGAGCCTGCGAGAGATGAATAGACAGGGAACGGGAGGCACCTCTAAGATATAGCGTGCTCAAGCATACCGGAGTGTAGTAGTGGTCTCCAGCAGAACATTTGTTGATCGAATCATTCCATATTGACGGAATCGTGTGCGGGATGCGTAGGATCCCTGAAGACAATGGTATTTAATCAATGAGAAAACGACTTCGCCCTATGCTGAAAATCGCGGAAGGAACGGAGGCAGAATGCAAGGTCCATAGCATGTTCATTAGAGTGCTTCGGGAATTTCTGTTTCCTTTCACTGACGGAGAAAGAGAACAAGTAGTTCTGGAAATGAGGGGAGGAGGGAGACCATGGCGGAGATTTCTCTTGAAGGAAGCCCTTATCAGTGTTGAAGAAGAAGAAAAAGAAAAGGAAGAAGAAGAAGAAGAGGTGTCACCGCCTAGTACTATTGATATGGAGAGACGGGCGATGATTAGCTTCTATCTTTAGAGAGGGAGACGGGCTCTGAATAATTGAACGAGAAACTGAGGGGGAGAGGAAGCGGAGGAGTCAGTGAGCATTCTCGACACAGCCGGAGTGTACCGCCGGGGGCGTCAGCAGTCGGCGAAAGAGGAGAGGGAGAGAGGAGAGGTTCGAATGCAGAAGGAAGAACTCTTCGGGCTCGGGCTCTGGAGACTTCTCTAGAGAAATGTGGTGGATGGACTGCACGTCAGCTGCTATCAAAAGAAAAAGGAGGGGGAGGCTTTAGGGTCCAATTCTTCGAGACGACGGTGATTTATGCCAACGGAAGCTGAGAGCCAGCCGAAATTAACTTCTTGCATGCGAACAAATGATTCCAGCGCGTGTATCCACAGTGTAGACCTTACCCGATTTGAATGTCACAGAGAGAGAACGTCCGCGAGGGTACATGGACAAATCGGAGTGCCAGTGCGATAAGCCAGAGCGGCGGGGCGGAGGATAATGACCTAGCCTCAGGGAAACTATTTTTCTCCCATCTGCGCAGTGGACGATTAAAGTGGAAGAGAGGAAGGGCAAGTGGATATTGAGGGAGGGTCGCAGATTGTTTGTGTTTTATCGGCCTCCGTAATGAGCTGACCGATCATTTTCGTCAAGGGTATACGTAGTCCGTCATTGGCAATGTCCAGCAAATACAAAATGCTCATACGGACGTTCCATTGTTTAATCACCTCTCTGCTGCACGCAGTTGTAATCCATCATAGGAGAGTGCAGACCAGTTCGAGTAGCGTTTTCATAGTATATTTTTCATGAGGGGAGATGATCCTATCCCCATTCGTTCGCCAAATCATTTGGCACGGAAAAGAAAGAGATGTTAAGTGATTCAGCTCCTTCTCCGTGCATTCCAATATCATCACTTTATTGAGAAAATGAAAAGTGTGCAGTCAAAACGTTGGAGCGCCATAAAGGGATGATGCGTGAGGAGATTTCAAGGCTTTCTCTGAAGTAGGCATCATCATCTCCCCAGCCATGCATCTCCTTCTCGTACTTCTTGCTATTTTCGCTGTCACATCTTCATCAATCTTCTCAAGCATTCAATACGCCGCCATCGAGGTATGCCAATCTACCTATTTTTCTGAATCACTCGTTGTCAGGGAACTCTCGAATGCAGCCTACGGTCCCTGGATGCTTGGGTGCTTCTGATGGAGGAAGACTGGGGTGAAGAAACAATGGAAATTGAAGGGAACAATATTTTAGGAAGTAATGATGATTACCTGAACGACACCATAGTCAACCAAACCAACTCACATTTCAAGGCATGATCAATTCCCTAAAGATTAGAGAAATATTCTTCCATTGAGATGTTCGGAGTGGAGGAGGAAATTGGAACAATCAAGCCCTTCTTGGTCATTTCACACAACTGCAATGAATGGAAAGAAACTGTGACTCAACTTATCCCTAGTGTACTTTTGTGGACCTAATTCAGGTTGAACTGATTGTGCATCTGTCTAATATGAATGTCTTCATAATGAAGGAGGAAGAAGTAAATGACTGGCGGACTATCAAGGTACCCTTCCGTCTCATTCTTCCCTCTGTACGTTTAGTCATGCGACATCGGCGTATTCGACCTCGCCAAGGCGATTGCCTCTCCAATTAAAATGACCTGCATTCCAACCTTGAAGGCTCCGAAAACTAAGGTGAATACCTTGTCGAACACTTAACGTTGTGTTAAATACGTTAACGTCAGTGTATTGGCAACCACTTTTTTGACCACCGAAAGTCACAATCTTTTGCAGCCATCCCAACCCGCCCCGCTCGCCGATGCATCAAATCCTGAAGAACCAACCAAGGAGAAGAAGGAGGACGTAACGGAGGAGGAGAAGAAGGATGAGAAGAAAGACGAAGTGAAGAAGGACGAGGGAAAGGCCGGGGTAGTAGCAACCACAGAATGTGCCACCGAAAGTCGCCATCTTTTACAGCCGCCCCAACCCGCTCCGCTCGACGATGCATCAAATCCTGAAGAACCAGCCAAGGAGAAGAAGGAGGACGTGAAGGAGGAGAAGAAGAAGGATGAGAAGAAAGACGAAGAGAAGAAGGACGAGGGAAAGGCCGGGGTAGTTGCAACCACAGAATGTGCCACCGAAAGTCGCCATCTTTTACAGCCGTCCCAACCCGCCCCGCTCGCCGATGCTTTCAATCCTTCCGAACCAGCCAAGCCAGAGGTGAAGAAGGAGGACGAGACGAAGGTGGACGAGAAGAAAGACGAAGAGATGAAGGACGAGGGAAATAAGAATGATGACAAGAATGATCACGAGGAAAAAGGGGAAGGAAGAAAGGAGGAAGAGGCCAAGGCGGACACCGAGGAGAAGAAGTAAGGAGCAGAAGAAGCCACTCCTCCTCCCAACCTTTTCCTCCTGACCCTTTTTTTTCGTAATTATTCACTCGATAAAGTGTAAATCATTAAAAGCCTCCAATCTGTAAATTGGCTCTGTTCTTTGCATTTGAGAATCAGTCAACTATTTCCCATACACAGAAAAAGTATTCCTAATCTTCTGACCATAGACTCCATTCTGCCACAAATTGTGCTGAGACTCCATTCTGTCAAAAAGCTTTTCACTGAATGTTTACTATTGTCCGGTATTCAAGTGAAGCGGAGGCGATGCGCGAACTATAATACTCAGCGCTAAGCAGCGTAATGAATGTAATGAAGGCGCGAAAGATCAGATCACCATTTAGCTGCTTACCGCCGAGTAGTTCGCGCGTCGCCTCCGGATCACTTTACTGCCGGACAATACCTACTATGCAACAACAAGGCTTTTCTGCAGGCCATGAATCCTATCGAAATTCTGCGCATCTAAAATGAGCAAATCCGAATTTCGCGTTCGAGATATTTAATTTGCGTATAGTGGAATATATGACCATGTTTTTGATCCGAGTAAAAGAATGGATGCAGTCAAAAGTTATGATGCCATCAAAAAGTGTCCGGATACTTATGGCCAGTACTGTATATATGTTCAAGTGATTCATGCTTTGTGCACATATTTACAGTGAGTTTGCATAGACATTTCGCTTCATTGAGGATGTTGAAGAAACACTGCACTTTTTGGTAATAATGATAATCAACAATCACAATATATCGGTTAAACGAGCCTGCTGTCTTAGTGTTGCTTGCTGAGACAGTTCTCAATGCGTCTCTTACGCGAGAGCCGTTATGATTCCTTCTTCTCCTTGATATCACTGTTGCTCCTCCTCGGATGGCATAACCAGCTGGAATTTGCCTTCATTTGAAGGACACTATGAAGTTCAAACCTTCATTTCCCATCGAAATCCACGAATATCATTGAAAAGATCGAAAAAGACAACATTATCCACGTCAGCCTGAAACTAAGTGTTAAAATGCTTGCTAAATAGTTCGCGTTAACTGTTCAAAGTGTTCGAAAAAGAATGCATTCCATTCGTTGATAACTGCAGTGTGCGCGCTGGTACGTCCTTTTCCGCCGGTGTGGAAATTCCTAAAAAACACTAGGTTGCTATAAAATAAAAATTGTGCTCACATAAAATTAACGTTCGGGTGGTTGCGCAAGTTGGGGTCTGAAATTCGAAGATTCCTTCACATTAATCCAATCTTGTTCTACTTTTCAGTGCTCGGAATTTAAAATGACTTACTGGTTCGAAAAGAGCCGGTGCAAATCATGCGGGATTGCGGCTTCAGTTCCATTATGACTTGCTGCAGCTTCCAAAAAACCGCCATCCTGGGAAACATGCCAAACTTCGAGCGATCCACCCTGATAAAAAGTAGTTAGTCACTGATAATGGTAAGTGTCTGGTACCTCTGCTCGGAGGAGGCTATTCCACACTCCCTTTTATTCAAAGGGGCAGTATAGTGCAAATTCGCTGCAGTGACGAATTTGAATTTGTGTGAGCAGGGAAGCATACCGATAGGGGAAGTTCCCGTATGCTTTCCGAAAGGCTTCGATAGGCATGGTGAGACTGCCTTCTTCGCAGATTCTTTTCGCGTAAGCGGAAATCACATGTTGCATTCGATGACACGACTGCAACATTGTTTTCGTGGGTAAACGAGAAATTGTTCACATGTTCCAACGTTCTCCTGCCCTTGTCGTCGCAGAAGGAAAGAATATTGATGAGGATGTCGATGGGAGCATCGAGGATGGCGGCGGTGACAAGCATTGTCTACAATTATAATGGGTGCGTATGAAAACAAGATATATAGAAAAAAATCAGACAACAGAGCAGACCAGAATGGGCGTGTTTGGTTTCTCCTCGGGTCGATATTCGAATGATGCGAGAAAACAGGCAGCGACGCTCGCTCCAAGGCGCGAAGTTCGACCGCGAACGCGCGCAAATCTCGCCAGGCACAGCCCGGAGGAAGAATTTGCTTTCCGCGATATCCCAATAGTCGAAATATCGCACCTCACCTCTTACAGTACCATAGAAATGTGTTCGCACGCTTTTTTCATCCCTTATTGCACGGCACAAAGTGGTCCAATCCTAATGAAATAAAAAAGGAACTATGTAGCATATGATGGTCGGATGACGATGCTGACAAATAAAAATTTTTTTGAATTCTAATGGTTAACATTTGCATATTGCCATGTCTCTATCTTTGAACTTCGATTCGATCATCGTCGAAACTTTTCTAAAGGTTGACGAATGGCTGATACTAATCAAAAAAGCCGAGAGTAGAGTGGCAATGTGAGCAAAAGATCATGCGTCCGGGGGGAATCAAACCCCCCGTCGAATGCTTAGAAGGCATCCATGCTAACCATTACACCACGGACGCGACGAGTTCTTCCCACTGAAAGTCGATGGCTTCCCTGCGGCACGCGCAATGAATGAGATGAGATGAGGGGGAGTCTCCATTTAGTCCCTTTTCGTCCAACAGTCCCATTTGGTCCAACTGCCCCTGGCTCAGTCAGTCTCACCCCAGGTCGGTGACAGGGACCGAGGGCCGAAGGGGGGGGGGGCAAGGAGGAAGGGGCGTGGAGGGGGATGGGTAGCGGGTAGAAACGAAGAGCCGAAGACTAATGTCT
>JACMIG010001837.1:7650-17869 GCA_014805385.1 Levipalatum texanum
CCCCCTGTTCACTTTGCTTTTTCCTCTGTGGTCACCCCCATTACCCCCCGTGCGCCGGGTTTTATCGCGGTTTTATCCCATCACCCCCCCTTTGCCCCCCCCCCCTCCACTCCCTCTTCCAGGTACCCGGCAAGCTGAGCCCGCGTACTCGTGCAGCCGAGAAGACTCGCTCTATCGAGAGGGATGCAAAGTGGTTGTATTATGCCAAGAAAGTGAGTATTCGAAAGAGTAGCCTTACGGTAGTACACTTTAGATCACTATTACACTCAACAGAAATATGCATCGGGCCTTGATCTAAAATGCAGCGACGGTAACTGGGTTGACAGCAAGGGCGATTTGGTACGCAATCCCTAACAAATGGACGCAGTTGGTACGGCCAACAACTTTCAGCTGCAACAAGAGTGTATTCCTGGCTGCAACGCTCTCGACGATGATGCTGAAATGCGAAATGCATCCTACGTCATTCGAGTCGGACTAAAGTCGATCTTCTTGAATGGCAAGGCTAAAGTTTGGCCAAAAGGAACGGTTGTTGAGACGGAATGCAAGGAAGGTACTGTAACTTAGCAGTTCAATTGGCAATGTGACTTTCATCATCAGGATTTGCTTTCAATGTTCAGTCCAACGATGCTCAAGGATTCGATAGGCACACTTGTTTGGGTGGTGAGTAGGAAATGATACGAGATTGTGGAGGGTACTGTCAGGAGAGGAAGGATGGAGGGACGAGATAACGAAGAAGGAAGGAGCTGCACTAAGACCTGGAATGTGCCATGAAAAGGCGAGGGTAACACTAAATTCCATATCGGAAGGGAATCGTCGTTGATCCAGGGCTGGTTGCAGGAGAGCGGGGCGAAGAGACGAATGGCCCGCAACGTGGATAGCCTTCCAATCCCCAATCCGTTTGACTCTTCCATCCTCGTTGAATGTGCCAATTCGACGGCGGAGTCTGGGGACGACGACTGCAGCAACAGCTGCTACCCTCCCATCAGACTGGACTCTACAGAGAACATCTACGTCCAAAGGGTCTACCACAACATTCTGACTCCACCATAACCCGTTGTAGTCCCCTGAGTTCTTCACGAATCCCAACACTGGACTTCGAAAAGTTCACTTGACCGATTACTATATTTTGAAGGTATTAATAGACATTATCCAAGTGTACAAATATACTTTCAGTGTCTTCCTGGATACAAATACACAGATGTCCATGTCAATGAAGGATTCCAAAAACTTGAATGCAATTTTTTAAATGAATATAAGGACACGGCGATGATAGGAATGACGATGAACCAGAAGCCCGTGGGATGCGTGAAGGCCGATGGATGCCCCACCATTGCCCATGTGAGTTAATAGAAGGGAAGACAAACGGGCCGTGCAGGGAACCTTCGACGCCACTCCTGACAACGCAACCTGCGTCCCTTTCCTCGTTGACAATCAAGTGACATACAACGACAAGTGCGCCATGAAGTTGCGTTGTAAAACAGGTGAGGAAATGGATGAGCGATACAGCGAAGAAGTTCAGGCTATTACCCCACTGATGAGGCTATTCTCTATGTCGGATACACTACCGCCATTTGCACTGATGGGGAGGGCTTTGATCCATATCGCCTTGCCTGTGCTCCTGGCTGCGCTCCGCCATCAGTTCAGGCTAGTATTTTACGACCACACTCTACGGATATATTGTTTTTAATCTAATTCCCTACCATTTTGAATACCACTAGACTTTTGAAAAGGGCAGTCGCATACTAAACACTTGCAGTCGGTGATGGAATACATAAAGAACGTGACTGCGGAAATAAGGATGTCGACGCTGATTGATTCGGAGACTGGTGCTTCGATGACCTGCCCAACGAGTTTACCTCGCCGCTCTGCCCCTCTCATCCTTTCCCTTCCAGCCACCGTCATTGATCAAACGCTCGAGTTCATGCGAAGCATTATGAACCACACCAACCCATACTTCTGCCCTATGAATCACAGTTCCTCTGGTTCAGTTATATATTCTCTGGCGGAAGGAATATGCTCCAACGGCTGCGAGTTCTTAAACTACTCACTGACCGAAGGAACCGTTGTGAAAAAGGTGGATACCCTCGTATATTCTATATGACAATTTTGTGATAGGGAGATAATGAGGATGAACTTCAGGAGCCGTCGGCGTTGCAACACGGAGGGAAGAAATACAGTGCATCCCCAGCTACGTTCGTATTTGAATGCCAGGTCTCAACAACAGCCACCCGCCTCCATGGAAGTGTTTGACAGGAAGGATTCGAGTATCCACCCGCCAGTCCGCATGCCGCATCCAAGCAACAAAGTATACAGTGCATGTCCAATGGATCGTACATCGACACGGCAACCAATCAACTGCATCCAACCATCGAGGCCTGTCAGAAGGCAAGCACCGCACCACCGAATCTGAAAAGAACTACGCTCATTCGCAGGTTGTCGGATGTGCACTATCGTTGTCGAACTCGTCATCGCTGAATGTTTCCCTGTCTGCCTCCTGTGCAGTCAGCGGGGGACTGGCTCAGACGGGATGCGTACTCACTCAGACTTGTGTAAACGGTATGTTCCATCCTTATTGTTCAGTAGCTGCTCTCAAGGAACCTATCCTCTGGTGGAAATGGATCAGCGGGCGGAGAGTCAGACGCTGGAATGCAAGGGTGGCACAAATGGCCCCGTGTGGGTGGACAAGCAGACTCAGACGGAGGTGGGGAGAGAGGAGAGGGGAGGGGGACACAGATGCAGCTGACACTCCGGGAATGGAACTGCATTGCCGGCTGCCTTGCTATCCCCACCCGCTCTGACGCCTCGGCCCTCGCTAACGCCACCACCATCACAGCCATTGACAACACTCTCTTCGAATGCACAACTTGTGAGTTGATGGGGGGTTAGACAAGGGAGCTGGCAGATTTCCTCTCCATCTCCACTCCCGATCTCGATGGCAGGAAGTAAAGACAGGCAACTACCACCAATGCCAAGTCTGACAACTATTTCAATATCGAAACTCTGACTGTCATCAGATGGGTGTGTCCGACGAGTCTGAATCCAACGCTTGCCCCCGTAGTGCAGTGTGTCTCAACTTGCCCAACACTCAACTACTCCGATAGTTTGACAGTCACGGTGCGTGTCAACAGAATATGGAATCGAAGACATTCTTAGAAACCAACCGAGTTCGAAGGACGCGTAGGCAATAATGGGATGTACGCGTTGGAGTGTCCACAGCCTGGTAATTATCTATCGTGCAAACATGAAGCTACAGTACCTTCCTTCCTCCCATAGATACCGTATTCTCTGAAACGTGGACAAGTACGAGAACCATCGTGTGCAATGGAACGACAGGAGAATACTGGGAGTCGACGAGGGGGGTACAAGTATCCGTCATCGAAAACACCTGCATACCATCCGTATACTTCACAATATCTTCCTTCCCGCAGATAGAATAATTGTAGACCACTACTCAATTCTCTACCACCACCGATATTGTTGCTTCAACGGCGTCGCAAGTAAGACAGATTTTCTTTACGTTTTTTTAACATTTTCTATTTAGTGTCCTGCAAAACCAAATTTTACTGTCCCTGAGGCGCAGATTGATATTGTATGCGTCGGCGACAAAGGTGTACAAGAGTGCAACATTACTTGTTCAGGTATTTCGTTGAACCCCTAATATTTCAGATATTTGTTCAGGCGGATTTGTCACAGTCAAGGACGAAATGATTACATTTGGACGACCTTTGTGCATAAACGGGCAATGGGTTCTCGAAGTCGGGCTCTTCAACGGGACCATGGTCACTCTTAACGACACCATGGAATTAAACTGTGCCCATTCAACAACCATTGAACCGACGCTGACAACAACTCCAGATGTGAGCAGAATTGTGCTTTTGACTTCATTTCGATGCACTATGTTGTGGTTATTTGATCCCACGATTCCGTTACAGTGTCTTGGAGATCCAAACTTCACAATCCCTGAAGCGCAGATTAAAATTGTATGCGTCGGCGACAAAGGTGTACAAGAGTGCAACATTACTTGTTCAGGTATTTCGTTGAACCCCTAATATTTCAGATATTTGTTCAGGCGGATTTGTCACAGTCAAGGACGAAATGATTACATTTGGACGACCTTTGTGCATAAACGGGCAATGGGTTCTCGAAGTCGGGCTCTTCAACGGGACCATGGTCACTCTTAACGACACCATGGAATTAAACTGTGCCTATTCAACAACTGACATCACTACAAATCGTACGTTTATTGTCGTGCGTGTTCACTTATCTGCACTTGGGGTATTCCAGTCACTGCTTGCTTTCCCCACCAATCAATTATTTCAGATCCCGATATCAGGTTATTTGTTTCAGCTTTTACTTTTTTTTAGCAGTTAAAGAGTGTGGGAGTATAACTTGAGACTCAAGGAAGAATTATTGAACCTCGGAAATTGTCACATGGATCGCACCTCAACATCTGATTGTGAGCAGGTACATAATACTGTGCCATAGGAATGTGCAGCAAGAAGGGGTCCCCGGAGAAGTCCTCAGTGCTCCAAACATCTTTGTGCGAGTGAGCTAATTATTTTAATTTCTCTTTTGGTAATAGTAAGTGGTTGGAGGAATTTTTAAATTCTCTTTGCTGATTCAATTCCCTTGGTCTATTCCGGAGTGTGCGTTCCGATGCGGTTGTTTCAAGCCGACTTCTCCTGCCTCCTGTGAGTTTAGCAAAACCTCAGTTGTACAAAATCTCAAAGGACCTCGCTGGCGTGAAGGAGAATTGTGAAGCGGGCATCAACTCCGATCGTTGGAACTCCAACAAGACTGCTGTTTCGGCGCTATTATGTATTTGTAAGTAATACCGAGTTTAAAGTAATTCGGAATGAATTTCAGATTTCTGAAAGAGGAGAAGGGAAAGGAAGTCACTTTTTATCGAATCGGTGTGAATATTTATTACCGTGAGAATCACACCTCGCCCATTACCTTTTCCATGCGTGGAATTACATAGATAAAACATATGGCACAGTGATCTTTGGGAGATTAACGAATGTCCCATCCAATTTATCCTTCCGTTTCGATCTCGAGTGATATCGTTAAGCTGCTGTGTATTCGAATCAACTTTTCAACAGAATGAAGTTTTGACCTTTGTTGATGCTATGTAATTTTGCGTGTTGTTGAGACATAGACTTTCGAATCACCTTTTCAAGTTGTGGTGCTTTTGCGCGCCAGTTACTGTAGTTCAGCGCAGTAAAGGTCGTTCAGTATAATTAGGGGCCGCAAGCTCCGCCCACTTTCGGGGGGACATGAAATCGCTAAAAAGTACTGTATAATGTTGAGGAGTGGCTGTAGCCAAAAAAATTCGGCTTGAAACTCCATATTTCCAGAGATCTCGAAACATTCAGTCCAGAGCTACAACGTGTTTCCCCCATTCATTTCGGCTTTTACTTATCGATGCTAAGGGGCAACGAAATGGATAAGTTATGTACCTCGGGTCTGAAATTGTAGATATCTACGAAACTAGTTTTGCAGAATGTTGTAGCTTTCAAAGTCGCCCAAAATTATGTAGAACAACACATCCTGAGCCGAACTACTGTCATTGGCGCGCAACAAGAGTCAGTCAAAGTTAACCGAATTATGAGTCGTTAGATATCAGGTTGATAAGAAAGTTTCCGACTGTGCATTCTTCATAGTATCTCAAGAACCTCGTTAGCTGTCTTGGCCACCTCTAGGGAAAAGATAGAGGGGACACTACTGCCTACAATGACCATATCGATTTGGCACCCTCCTTGTTGCTCTTGATCTGAGAGCGGAAATGCCGATCATCAGCGTTTTTGATTTCGTCGGAAATTCGAATGCCATTTCGGAATTTTTCTACAGCGCTAGAAAGCCCGGGAGATTGACAAGTTCCTGACCACAGTGTACCCTGGTCCTTCCCCCACATTTTCCGCTATAGTCGACTGGATCAAGTAAAGCGTTATATTTTATAGCTTCGTCGGCGTAATGCAGCTATCTGGACTCTTCCAGTGCATTGATTCCGATGCCAATAAATTCCAGTGTACTGGGATATCCAATTAGAGGGTATTACCGTAACGGTGAAGATCTACCTCAAAAATTTACAAAAAATCAAGGCTGTGCTCCTCTAGAAGTGAGAGGTACAGGCAAAAGAGTTCTTACATCGCAATACCTCCCGCTTGCAATCTGCGCGGAAAATCACACCGGGCTGGTTAATTTTTTCCAAATTGTCCCACCCTACTCATTGTACTCTCCAGGCCTTGTCCCATTTGGAAACTGATTGGCCCTCCTCATTCATTACCATGGCTTGGATTAAAAATTAAAATCCGCGACGAATTTGAACTTGATGCCTTCTTCGCCTTCTATACGAATGGGAAACCAAACAAGCTGTCAATAGATTGGTGCTATACCAATAATGTCAATGGGCAATACCACTAGGCTTCGAATCGCGTCCCTCGAAAATAAATAAATACAAAACACTCGTGGTGAAATAGTCGGAAACTTTCTTATCAACCTAATACGATGCGGAGGAATAGCGTGACTTGTCTCCTCGGATCAGAGACTCTTGGACGCGAGGAGGTGGAGCGGGAGGAAGATGGATGCTCCCTCGGGAATGCTCAGCCGCCGTTGAACCTCAGCGCGCAGCGAGAGAGTGAGTGGTCCTCGTAGAGGGCTCATCCAATTGAAAGCACTCAGAGAGGTACGAATCCACCTCGGGGCTATTCCCTCCCTCGAGATGATCCTCATATTGAGATGGAATATGAGTTAATCGCGTTCTCGCCCTTCGCTCGTCCCCTTTCTCCGAGAACAACAACTTCATTACGTCCTGTTTGGTTCGCTTCATTCAACTTCCAAGATTGCAGACAGGCGGAATTGTGTGAAGGGAGTGGAGGGGCCTCATTTAAGACGTGAGCACGGGCGACGCAATGTCAAATACAACGACTCGATTGCTTGGTAAGAGGTTGGGGAGGGGCCTCCACACTGCTCCTCACAATCTCCGGCGCTCCTCTCCACTCAATTGTCTTACCCTCAATTCAACCACAACATTTTTAGAGAAATATGTAATGCCCTGCCGGTAATCTCTTTCGCCGAAGTTTCCTTCAAGATTTGCTTGAATATTTTCTTTTCATTTGAATCACATTGCCAAGATCAGTTTCATTTTTTTCCTCCATGTGAATTTATGTATATATCGGAAAGTATGAAGGGAACGTATCCTTTTACTCCGCATTCTGTTTTCTGAAAATGGGGGTGATTACTAGGGCTGGCTTACTGGACCTTTTCAGTCCAGCGGACTGCTTCTCCAGTGTCTGGAAGTTTGGACTTCTAGACAGGGAAGAAAAGTGATTGGACGTTTGGACTTTCCAGTCTTATCGGACGGTCCGATAAGAAATCGAAAACGATACTGGTCAGAATCAGGCTGAAATCAGTCTGTCTAACGTTTCCCGGACGTCCTTTTCTTAATGGACCGTCCATTAACTTTTCTTCCCTGTCTGGAAATCCAATGGACTTCGAGACAGTCGACAGTTTCGCCTGTGATCGTTATTGGACCGTCCAGAAGTCCGTCCAGTAAGCCTTCCCTAATGATTACTGAATGATGCCATCATCACAATGTTGAAACAGTAATGGGGATTGTGTTGGGTTACACGATGATGATCCAACCCCCCTGTTTCCATATTATCGTGAACCCAGAAGGTGTCAATATTCCTATCAAGTCTTTTTGGGGCAAGCTTCTTATTGTCACGCGCACTTTGTGTTGAGTGGTTGAAGAGTTTATCGCTGTCAGCTCATGCGGAACTCGTCGTGTGTAGATCGCTCTGAATTCTCGGCGCAGAGCTTTCCGATAAATATGTGCACCCATTGGGTTTGCGACTATAGGAATAATCTTTTGACTAGGGACAACTCCATTGAGAACAAATAGAGCAGTCTGGGATAGGACAGAGGGAGAGGGGTAACTCGCCCGAATTCGAGGCTCATTTGAGAGGAAAAGAGAGGGAGAACGGAAGTGGCTTGTGGGAGAGGGGCGAGAGGGGATACTCGGGTGCCACTCCCCAGTCATGCTCGACTCCCGCGCTGCCTTGCCCATGCATTTCCCTGCACCCGAAGAACGAAAAAGAAGTATTATCGTTGTGGCGCAGAAAAAATCAGGTTAGACGAGCTGTCACCACTTACAATATTGAGATTGCATTGCTCCTATAGCTGCTATCTAGGGGCCACAAGCTCCGTCCACTTGGTAGGGGAGGGGGTATGAAAAGTGGTTTTCTGAAACGAGACCTCGTGTAATGCGCCAAAAATGACGATCGAGGGCTCATTTTTATCCTTATTCAATCCTACATTTATTCCAAATCGGCCCAATTAGAATTAAACTAATCATAATATTGTCAAGCGCCCAAGCAATTCTGACTTATCGATCGGGAGTCAAAATGTCAGCTTCCTGTATCTCCGGAACAACAAGAGCTACGATATTGAAATTTTGCAGGCTTCGGTTGGAATCCAGGTCCAACTAGCATGCAAAATTTCAGCATCGTAGCTGTTGTTGTTCCGGAGATACAGAAGGGAATACGGAGATAAACACAGTGTCGCGGAACGGGAAATTAGAATTGATCGGGAGCTCGACAATATCTCTTAATGGGCCTGAAGAAAATTACGCTTTTCCGACACCACCATTTTCTTTTAAAAAAATATCGAGGCGGAAGCTAATTCCACGAGGGTTGGAGCATTTTGAGCCGATTTATTTCCGCTAGGGAATTTAACCAGCGTCAAAAGAAGTTCTTGTTCAATTCACTTGGTCCAGTCATCCAGATGTCGTCTTGAATCTTATGAAAGGTCATCGTTTCCGCCCGCGACGCACACAAAGGGCGCTATTGCTCGCCTCTTGCCAGCTACCACAAGCGTAGATCGTGCTAGTTTTTTTATCTAGTGGTCTTATAGTGCCATCATAATTAATGTCATATTTTTTTCCGGACGAATATTTCTGGAACCCCTTGACAATAAAAAATAAACATCTATTAGGATGTAGGAGTTGAATGGGATGTGGCGAGGGGAGTCTAAATGTAAATGGGCAGTGGCGAAGGCGGCAGTGCTCTCTTCGGCCATGCTGAATTCGAGAGGGACGGCACGGGAGTCGGTGGCCGTCATATCCGATATCCTTTCCCACTCCACCAAGAGGCATCCCTCCCTGAGTAAGTCATCCCCCCCCCTCTCCCCTATTTGTGTCCTTTCAGTGGCCACCACGCAGCAGTCGCCAATGTTGGCACGGGCTCTCAGGGCTGCCTGCCTTCTATCCATCATTTCTGTCTGCCTCCACACTCCCCATACCATCGCCTTCTTTCCTCCTCTCAGGTTAACCATAAGATACCAACAACGAGATAAAAGGTGGCGGAAGAGTAGTATGCATCGTGAAGACTTTACTAAAGAACTTCCAATACCATTTGTCCCGTTTGGAAACCTGTCCAGCACATTCCAAGCTTTTTTTATCTCGTTCACTCAAGTGTAACGGCTGTTCGCAAGTTTGTTCAGAAATAGAAGGCGCACCGTCATTCTCCTTGAACTGTTCAACCAAAGAATTTTGATTTGACACCTTCCCTTCAGATTCGTTCTCACCGCCGTCGACGCTGCCGTCACCGTCGTGTTTGGGACAGAAATAGGACTCGTATTCCTTCGTAACTATCGGGTGAGCGTTGAGTGTTGGCACCCTCACAAATGGACGTCGATTGTAGGCGGGGGGAGAAACGCGAATTCACTCCCGATGGCTCCTTTATGACATTTTTCTTTTTTCCGTCCATGTGCTATCACTCCTCATAGATCTCTATTCCATAGCTGCCTCTGCCTTTCCGCAGAGACTCTTCAGATATCCACAATGGTTCTCTCTGCCCCATTGGCCTTGTTCAATGGGAGATCTGCAGGCTGGGCATCATTCGTTCACTCCGCCCATTTATCATTATTCGATTGATTCGACTTCTGCTCAAGTTCAAATTTGCCAAGAATCGTATTCAGCAACTTCTCCGGTAAGGGGCGAATGATCTCACAATGAGCAAAGATCGGAAGAACGGTAAAGAGATGAAAGTACAGCCGATCGTCGCAGCAAGTCCAGAATGTGACAGTATTCTTCCTATTCTTCATGACTCTCTATGCAATTACTGGAGTGCAACTGTTCGGGCGGATGGACCACCGCTGTGTGACCACGAGTGAGTGGGGGGGGGGGGGGGGGGGGTGGGGGGGGGGGGGGGGGGGGGGG
>JACMIG010001838.1:0-14021 GCA_014805385.1 Levipalatum texanum
GAATTTTCCAGAAAATGAGTGGCTGACTTTGAGCTCCTGCTACAAATGCAGGAAATTTTTCCCGCACCTGGCATTATGTGTGTATGTTCCCACGAGGCTCATGTATATGTAGATTTTTTAGTTTTTTAATCTGACTCGATTCCAGGGTGGGGGGTAAAATTCAAAAAAGCCGAAAAATTCACATTTTCTAAAGATCGATCAATTATAGCCAGAGGCTATGCAGGCTCGGTGCCACTTTCCGACATACTGGCCTTGAGTTGGTCTACCATATCCTTTTTACCCCCCTTGATTTCATGTAGGCAGCCAAAAGTTATGAAGACATGAAAAAGTGCCCAAATACTTTTGGCCGGTAGTGTACGCATCATGCCACAGGTTCCGTGTTCAGCTAAAACCTGAATGATTTTCGATTAAAAGAGCGGGAGCAAATTTTTGGCACCATGCCAAGTTTGGGCCAAATGCACTTTGGTCTGTGTCTGGTCTGGATTTCCATAATGATCGCAATCAGAGAATATGCTCCAACTACTTCTTTAAGATTCGACCAGAGCAGCGTCAATATTATTGTTTCTAATTTACTCGAACGTGATGGGTGGAAACGAAGGGATCGAGTGCAGGTTTCGGTTTTTTTGACAAGCGCTCATATTCAAACTTGACATCCAGGATGATTCGATGCGCAACTTTTCGACAATTGCTCGTGGCGACTCGAGCGGGACAAAATTGAATATCCCGTGTAGGACATGACGGAGAAGTTGATCATCCAGAACATACTTTGTATTGTAAATTTGTTCATCTAGAGCATGCAGTGAAGACATTCCAACGGCGAACAGAGAGCTATTCGTCTGGACATTACGTTTCCATTTTTCGGGGACACGGAATTGGTCAAGAGTCTTTCTTCTTTCTGACTCGATCTCGAAAATCAAAAGTCGACAGATAGTCTTCGATCCACTATTTATAACTAGGACCATTCGCGCGGCATCAGCGAGTGATTGTGGGCGTCCTCGATAAATGGAATGCGGCGTCCTCAAGGAACGTCAACATAAAAACAGCATTTTTTTATTTATTTATTTATTTTTATCATTCAAATTCTACGCAGTGGTTTTCTCCAGATAGCAGTATTGTGCACATCATTATTTCTCACTTGCTAATCAAAAAGAGAATGGGTTACATCGAGTCTACCAACTTTTATGAGACCCATTTCGCTTTCCATTACGAATTTTTCAGTTTTGTCCTACGCCATAACGCTATTCCTGCTACCTTTGAACGTGCTAAAATCACCCAGAGCCATGGGAAACTATAAATATTTTCTCTTTACATTCGTACCCAACGATTTACATTATAGCTTCATCCATGTCATCATAAGGCCAGTACGCCAAACCTGGATAAGAAACTAATCATATCGAACTCAACAGATCATTGGTGCCCACAACATTTTGTTTGGCATCGCGGAATACAGGTCAAATCGGAGTAAATCCTGTCCGAGAAGCGACCAGTTGTCCCGGGCGGAGATCGAACGGGCTCATTTAAAATAGCCAGATATGACTAGAACGAAATATTGAGGTAATATTGTTCGCAGCGCGGAGCGCTGCGAACAATATTACTTTTTTTGGCTTTTGATTTGGCTTTTGGTTCAAAACGTTTTCAGGAACTATTTTCTCGCGTTAGCCGGCTTCGAGCAGCAGAAGAAGATGAAAGCCATCGATGTAACCCAGTTCACCACGACCGCTCAGTCTGACGTTGTCACTGTTTGTTGATGCATTGCGAATGAAGATCGTTGACGTTTGTTTTCATGCTGCAGAATACTTCCTCACCATCAGAAATCCGAAAGATTACGGTTATCTCACTGCAAAATAAACCAAATGTTAACACTACATGATCAACTGCAGCGACAGGTTTTGTGCTGCTTTCGTGTGAGTAGTGTCGCAGAAAGCTTTTAGCTGAAAATACACATTTCTGTGAAATGATCTCTAATTAATCGTTTGTCGTGGTGTTGCTTTGTTTGTCCTTTTATTAGCTTTAACATCCCCTTTCTTTCGCGTTATCATCTACAAGCCATCCAAACAAATGGGAAAATACAAGTACATTCTGCTTGTTCAGGAACTATATTCTCAAGTTAACAGGGCTGGAGCATCAGAATGTCATTAAAGTCATCGCAGTTTTCAAATTCAGGAACTATTTCCTAACGTTGACGGGCTTCGAGCAGCAGAAGAAGATGAAAGCTATCGCAGTCTCACAGTTCTCAACTACCGCACAATCAGACATTATCAATGTCTGGTGATGCACAAATGAAGAACACGAACGTTCGATACCATCTCATTTTACGCTCATATCGCACAAAAGATTATGCTGACAAGCATCACATCAAGCAAGCTAAATGTTATAACAATCTGGGAGTTGATATAACCCACCCACAACAGCACGAGGAAATGGAAAGCATTGCGCAGTTGTTCCGTGTTGGTCGAGTTGGAATGATTTTCACGGAACACACAAATTTTTGTGAGTTATGCTCTGATGCCATTGTTTGTAATGTGAAGAGTCAGTTCTATCGCTGGGGATAACGTGTTTCCTTATTCCTGTTATTGTCTTCAAATCGTCCAAACAAATGGGAAAATACAAATACTTCCTTCTTGTCTTTGCGATCAGTGACTTGCACTACAGCTTCGTGCACCTCATCATCAAACCGGTAAGACATGAAAACAATATTATTGGTGTAGTGTTCGGTGTTTATGATTTTAATGGTGAAATTAAAGATCGTTGGCCCGTACAAGGATGCCTTTCTCTTCTTCGACGACGGCTATTTCCCTTCGCACGCTTCCATCTGCTATTTTGCATCATCGCACTCTCAAGCGCTCGTTCTCCTCTGCTACCATTTCATCTATCCCTATACCGTAACTGACCGGTAGACAAACGACTACTCTCTTTATACCAGTTTACGATTAAAGTCCGGCCTTTTTGGACAAAATGAGTTCATTATCCATCGCGTCGTTGCTTGTCGTTGTCGCTGGTTTGGAGTTTGCGTTATGGTTTTGGTCGTGCTATTTCCTTTACGGGTAATTTTAAAGTGAGGCAATGCTTACGTGGCTAATACAGTTCCGATGCTGACCTACGCGAATACGTCCGCGATATGTTGAAGGAGGAGCATTATTGTGGAAAGGATGACCTCGTCGTTGGAGCACTTTATTGGGTAGGGTCGAGCGCCCTAGGGCACTAAATTCCAACGCAATTTGAAGTTATTTGGAGCTCAACAATACGTAAAGTTGCATCATAGATTAGAACTGGATGGAAGAGAAACTGTCTAGTTAATGCATTATAGAACGACAAGGACGAGCTCATCATCCGCGGAACGCTAGCCCTTTTTGTCTTCAATATTGTGATGCTGATTTGCGCAACAATTATTGCATTCTGCTCCGTTCGAATTATACGCGTGCTCTTGTACGGCTTCTTTCTGTCTGGAGATTAAATAATTTCTTCAGTGGCCAGTCTCTGCACAGCTCCCTGAAGACTGTTCGAATGCAGAGACAGCTCTTTTCACTCTCGTCCTGCAGGTCAGACATTATTTTTCATCGACAATCATCCTACCGTAATCTTCTCCAAGTTGCTATTCCCGGCAATATTGATCTGTCTTCCGTGTGCAATAGTCATAACAGCTCCATTCCTACGTATTCATCTTGCTTTTTGCCGCGCATCGTTTCTTTCGTCTTTACCATTTTCCCATTTGCTGATGCGCTGGTCATCCTCTTCGGCATCAGCGAATACCGGTAAACAATCTACGAATCATCTTTCTGTGACGATTCCTTGCAGAAATGTTGTCCTTCGTCTGGTCGGGCTGAAGAATTCCAATACAGCTACAATCGCGCCGGTTTCGCAGTTCACAACTGCTGCTCCATCGACATTGAATACGGTATTGACGCGGCATGAAGACTACACCTACCTAATTATATCTCCTTATTCTTTTATCACGCGTTTTTGTTGACGTGTATGTTAATTCCGAACGTTGGAATGTAAATTTCGATTGCAGATTTCTACTAATTACGGCAGCGGAGGCGGTCGTTTATGCCTTTTTGTTCAACGCCGAGAAGGAACATCAACCGAAAATAGAGCCCACTAAAAGTCTTCGTTAACTTTGGCGGTTGTTCAGCTAGAGCTCATACAGTATGATGTCGCTTGTAGTCAATACTGCTAGAACATTTTGTAATTTTTTGATGGTGTCATTTGATCGCAAATTTGAAATGCACAAATTTAAAAAAAAATCAACGCATCGCAGTATCACAGTTCAGGACAACTCCTCATTCTCACTTTGTGTGTGTTTGAGGAATACAATTGATGAATTGGTTTTTTGAATTCTTGACATTGTGCCCTGAAAGGCGACATAACTCTAATAAAACCAGGAGCGGACAATATCGGCGAACATTAAAAAAAATAAATAAATTCTCGTTCCGGCCGAACTGTTATCTCCCAAAATTGGAAAAAGATTTTTGTCGTGGTCTGACAGGGACGAGATTTGCCTAGTTACGAAATTAAAATGGAGTAGGAGCAAATTCTCAACGTCCGACGTGACACGGGCCAAAGTTCGGGAAATTACACTTCTGCCCCAATTGCCCCAGAATTTCTCCTATTCCTTCTTTAAGATGAGGTTGGTTCGCCGATAATAGGCATTTCTCCCGCCCTGGTCATTGCGCTATTTGTGGCAACAGCAAAGGGACGACCTAAAATCGGGGCAGCTCCTCGTTCGATTGTGGGGATCACTGAGTTCAAAGAGATCCTACGTGTAAATTGTGTGCGGACTCTGGAGGATGCTTCCTCAAAGGGGATCTTGGCTCTCTGTGACCATTTTCTCGCACTTGCTATGAGCCGGAAGTGAAAGTGTGCGGGAATGGAAAGGTGGGCAGATCGTGTGGCCGAGAGCTGACACTCACTAAACACGTATCGATTTTGTGAATGCATGGAAATGCGAATGTCCCAATTATACAGGGTAAAATGATGACATTATCACAAATGCATCTAACCATAAATAAGAGTGAGTCCGATCTGTTCTCTCTCTCTCTCTTCTCTTCCTCGAAAGCGACAATTTCCTTTTGCTCGCGCCGCGGTGCGAAAGGCCCCAACCACTGCCTTTGACCGACACCGAGATAAACGCATTTTCCGTTAAGAAAAAGCAGTCGTGAGCGGAACGCAATATCAGGCAAGAATGGAACTGAAATGATGCAGAGAAGGCGTGAAATCACAAATGTCTTCAGAGCTGTAATATCTCCATAGAAGATGCACTTCGAGTATGTTCGTAGTCTGGTAGTTATCCCAGCATTGACACTCCATAATACCGTGCTGTCTATCCTGCAAGTCATAAAGTGTTCTTCAGGTGTCCCTAGGGGTCCCTTCCATCACTCGCCCATTAATGCCGTGTCTCGAGAGAGAGAGAGCAGGAAGAGGGAAGCGGCAAAAAATAGCTCCTTCACCCGCTCAATTAATCCAGCTAGCACTATTTAGTGCCAAAGGGGGGAGGAGTCTGCTCTGCTCATTCCATTTACCATTGCCTATGGGTTAGGCTGTATTTTTCGTTGCTTTTGTCCAGCACCCCTTCCGTTCCTCTTTCGCACCTCTGAATTATGTCATTTTTCTTATATGAATCTTCAAAGTGAAAATCAATCTGTGGCTGCAACTTTGCAAGTTAGTCGATATTGAGTCTCTGATCGATCACGAGTCTCTTTACAATGTGGTCAAGTCGAATTTTGTATTCGGAATGCTTGTGGCACTGGGCAGTTGCTAATATGGGATATAGCTTTATTTCAGCAGCGAGCAGAGGCCTTCGCTTTCTTTTCCCTTTTCTCGTCTTGGTGGAGTCTGTCATTCCCTCGCGCCATGAGGATACAACACCTTTCTCTGGCTGCCGTCCTAATCGGTAATCCTCGGGAATCTTCCTTTCTGATCGCTATCTCTCCCAGGAGCCACCGCCCTAACAATCGCGGAAATCACTCCGGACAAAATGAAGAAGATCGAGAAGGCCAAGGTTTCTGTGTGCTCCTGTGATCAATAGAAAGGAAAATTATAGATGAGTAAAAAGGAGATGGCAAAGGTGCAGAAGATGCACAGTACGTGGTATGCAATGGCAGTCAATGGTCTCCTCTCCGCCGTCGCGCACGACGTCTACTCCGACAGCACACTGTACGTGGACATTGTAAGAGCCCATACTCACTACATGAGGCCTCACAACCCAAACTGTAAAAAAAACTCGGTACATTTTGGGCCAATTGTTTTGCAAACTTTCCCCTCTTGAAAGAGGGGTTCCCTCGAACGGATCCTTTCACTTTCCCCCCTCTGACGTCGTGGGTGCAGCCCAAAAAAGGTCTGCTAATGTGTGCAAGATCAAAGGGTGATATAGTGAGGGAGATACGTGCTCAGTGACACCCCCACCCGCAAGGCCCTCGTCGCTTGTCTCGATCGCATCACCGAAGAGGATGCCCTTACAGAAGGAGCGAGGTGTCTGTCACGGACATGGGATGGAACACTGGTATGATTACTGTACAAGGTGGAAGGGAGTATGCAACGGAATGAAATAATGGTATTACCCAACGCCGCGGTGAAAGCGGGGTTTCTCTTGTCGTTTGCCATGTGAGAGACTATTGAGAGAGATGGCACCTAGGCGCGAAATTAAGAAGAGTTAGGTTTTCCGATAGTATGCATTTTCAGCTCCGCGCACACGCTGGCGAGATTCATGACAGACGCTACGACTTCTTGGATGGAAATAAGGAACTAAGTGGGTTTCTTAATTTAGTGAGGATTGAAGAGGGGTTGCAATTTGTTTCTCTGCTCCCGATCTTGATCTCGTTGATCGGCGAATTGCAGAGAAAGTCGGCAAGCGTTGCAAGGTGTCCAAGAGAAGGAAGATCAAGAAAATAACGTCCACTCCCGTCGTACTTCCATCCGAGGTATGAACGAATAGGTGGAGTGAATATGAGTCCGTATGGGAAACTCATGGTAGAGCATCTCTGAGCAGCAGTGGAAGACAACCATCACTCACCACTTCCCGTGACGTGATAAAGAAATTGAAATTGATATGAGTCCGAGTAACTCGTCTGGGTCTCCAATCCTCCCAAATAATCGTCTACTAATCGAGAAAAGTGAATCTCATACGAGTATTTCGGACTTACATGCACTCCCCTGGTAACGAGTAGGGAAGTGCAAGGGGGAAAGGCATTTTACAGACTCCCACTCCTTCCCCGTTCATCCAAATTCCTTCGGAACCTTCTTCTCCCTCTCCTTCTTCTTCTTCTCCTTCTCCATTCGTGCAAGCACGCTTGATCTCAACGGGGCTCCGAAAGGTACTCGTCTTGCAACTTTCCAAGGCAACATGAATAATTTTCCAGGAACCCCGTCTTCTCCGCTTCAACAAATACAGGAAAAACGGGAAGTACCATGTTCACAGGTGGGGGGGGGGGTAAAGACGAGAGACGGAACAAGTTCTCCCTCCCAGATCTCACTTCGCCCGCCGTGCAAAGCGCGACGTCGATGACGTCTACGAGGACGACGGCCACTATTCGACAGGGAGACGGGTGGAAAGGAGGAGGGTCAGACCACTTCCATGTCTTTTACTATCAAGAATTCTGCCGAAACAAACATTAAACACCCCATAGACAGGATGCTTTGATAGCAGGTAACGAAGCTCGACCACGTCCCGAATCTCATGGATGCCAAGGGCGGAATCGTAGCGCAGGTATTATTTATTTTAATTTTTCTCGGTGAAACGACTTCCCAGGGCTCCTCGATGATCAAGAACATCGTCAAGATCGTCAAGAAGGAGGACCTCGACACGGATATTTCGTTTGCTCAGACGCGCCAGAGAATCGAAGAGGTACGAAAACGGGAGACTCTCATTCTTGCCGCTGCCTTGTGGATCCCCACGCCCGCTCGCATTTGTTTTCTTAAAAAAAGACTAACATGATCATGATGGATCGCAAACTGAGCGCCATCTCAGCTCCAACGCGCACCAGTGCAAGCCAAGGACGAGCACGGCTACAGGAAGAGGATGCTGGATACGGTACTCGGCGCCGATCACCCGCTCAAAGAGGCACTGCCGCAGTCGACCAAGCCGAGCTCTGAATTCAAGTCAGAGGCATTTAGCCCCTGGACGGGATGAAACGAGTAAGAATGCAGGAGACTCCTTCCGAAGGAGCTGAAACCGCTGGGCGAACTGCTCGCAAAGACATTTGACGTCGATAAAGAAGGCCGGAATCGCGTGCTCTCTCCCCGCTTCATGCCGCTCTTCCCGCAGAAAGCGGTGCACGACAGCGAGTGAGTCGTTGATGTTTGTACTTGGATCTTTGAACTTGAACTCTCCCTCCAGCAAGCTTCTCTCGCCTGACATCATGCCCATGTACCGCGTGCCCGCTCTCCTCAATTCAACCGGAATGCAGCCACAGGATCGAGATGGCATCCTCCAGTTGATTATTGAATCGTCGGGTACGGTAACTGTCTACCGTAACCTCCGCAAAACCTTCAGGCACCCTCGACATCATCGACGAGGCCATGGGAGCGCTGAACAAGACGCGACAAACGGGCATGGGCGAGGACGTCACGGCGGTCACCGAGGTATTTATTATCGGTGAATGAAAGAAAACTCGTCTAAATTTTGCACCAATGCGCTCTCGCTCGTTCAATGCTCTCTAACCTGCCAGACGACGAGAGAAACGTCCCTTTCAATGGAGAGAGAACAGGGCGGGTGGAACGAGAATTTAAATGTGCTTGGTTCGCCGATAATGAATATTTTTGCAGCTCATGGCGAAGACATTCAATGATCTCAAGGGAATGTTCCACCCCGAGCAGACCAGAATGTAAGCAATTCCTTTTTATCTGCCCACACGACCTCTTGTTGAGGATGGACAAGCGCAAGTTCGCCTTTGCCACGGGCGCCCAGTTGAAGAAGCTGTATGGCAACGAGAGTGAGTACTCCCCCAAAGTTATACGGAGATGGTCCCAGGCATCTTCGACATCGGCGAGCAGGGGATGCCCTTCGACGTTGACGAGTACGATGCATGGACTAGCGATCAGAAGGAACAGGCCCTTAGGTATACTGTAGGTCTCCGAAATACAACTGCCCGCAGGAATACAATTCACCTGATGGCTGAGGATCACGCGGGATACAGAGAAGAGCGCCAAGATCACATCCGGCGAAAGAGGCAGATACCCAAGTTTGACTTGGAGGTGGGGGAATCCTTATTATCGATTATCTTTATAATCGATTGTTGAGACGGTGCTTCCCAACGGGTACAAGATCACGTTCTACCGCCACACTACCCTGTCGCCGTACGCATTCGGGCCCGCCATCAATACGGTATGGAGCGATCATCTCATGTGTTATGATCACCTCGGATGACTTCGGAAGAATTCTGCCAACGTGAAAACAATCAGACATAGATTCGTTATGGTCTTAGGCGGAATAGTTCCGAGCGGGAAATTATTTAGAAGCCTATGGACCACCACAATTGTCACAACTATAGATGGCAGTGCTCGGCCCGGCCATCCTCTCCCCGTCAGTCTTCTCTCCTTCCATCGCCTCTCCTCTCCTCCTCTCGCCGCCCGTCCTCTCCCCACAGGTCAGTTTCGAACTTCGTTTGTTTATCGCTTCGTTTATCTCTTCAGGTTGGCAACCCCCTCATCCTCTCCCCATACGTTCTCGGCCCCAACGTCCTCTCGGCAGCCGTTTTCAACCCGTTCGTCCTTGAGCTTATAGGCCCTGATTTTCCATTCCGCGACAGTGGTTATCGCCATAGTCCTATCTCTTTAAAGAAGGAGTAGGAGCAACTTTTTTGGCACCGAGCCAACCACAGTGGAGTGCACACGTCTACGTATTGAAATGCAGACATTTCAATACGTAGATGTATGGGGAAAGTGCACTCACACTGTGGCTACAAAATTGCTCCCACTCCTTCTTTAACAAAAAGCCATGAAGCGGAAATTTCGCATACTAGTTGGGCCTGGACTCCAACGGAAGGATCCTCTCAAAAAGTGTGATATGGAAGCTGACCATTTTGTTTCCTATCGATAACTCAGAAGTTCTTTGCTGAAAGACAATACCTTCAAGAAACCGAAGCCCCTGTTTTCAGCTACATCCTCTCCCCCTACGTTCTCTCCCCGAACGTCGTCAATCCGTATGTGATGTCTCCACTTATTCTCTCTCCCTTCGTCCTCTGCCCCGACGTCTTCTCGCCTACCGTTCTTTCCGGTAAGAAGATCAAAGATCAATTTTCATTCCTCTTCCCCCAGGTGCCGTCCTCTCGCCCTCGATCGCCTCCCCCGCCGTGTACACGAAGAATGCGTTGGCCATCCTCGTTTTGTCGCCATCGTTCCTGTCCTAGTCGATCTCCACTCAGGAGTTATGCCATTACGCTATGATAATAATTTGTTCGCTATCAAGGTCCATTCCCAAAAGCTGTCAACCTGCCATTTTGATGCTTTCACATGCCCTCATGCTGTCAGTTCGTTTATTTGAATGTTTTCTAAAGAGAAAGGTTCTCACTTCGCTGGGATAATGGGGGCGAAGCTAGCGACGCCGTGAAGCATAAGCAATTAGGCATCAAGGAATTGGACTAGTTGGACAACAATTATTTTTCACCTAGCGGGACTCCGTCAAAAATAGTTTATCGCTTTTCACGTCAGCATTGAACTCTCCAAAACAGCCCTATTTCGCTTGCGTAGCAAGCAGATTGTCAAGATCGCCGCTATCACTCGAAATCATGAGAGTCAATGTCGGGAGGATAGATGCAAAGAAATAACAGGCAAACCACAATTCACGCCAGATTACGATTATCAAAGACCTCGTTGACAATCGCGATGCGCTGCTTGTCTGAATGCTCTTCGGTAACCGTGTCTCATCTGTACCAGACTACTTCAGGAGATGAGTGAACCAGAAGCCGAATGGCATGCTGACTGCAGATTCGTTCACTAAAAATATGTGAGTAACCACCAGGCTAGAATCTCTCACTTCCCCAATGATCTCCATCTGGACGACACTGCTCCTTGGAGGGGTCCTCTACTACTTCGTATCATTGTTCTTCTCACTCCGCAAACTTCCCCCTGGCCCGTCGCCACTCATCGGGAAATCTCGGGCGAGAGGTTGGAAAAGCTCACTGTAATGTACAGCGAGTCATTCCAGCTAAAACCTCCGTTCATCTTCCGCGGTCTCGAGGAGATGGCGAAGAAATTCGGCGGAATGTGCACGGTGCACATGCCTTTCCCAGTTTTCAACAACATAGAGTTGCTCACCATCTCGACGAGCCAGTTATTGTCCGCGAGCCAACCCTGTCTTCGTTTCGCATCTAGGGGCTCTCCATGGTCTCTAATTTTTAGTAGCGTGTCGTTCGCCGATAATACAAAGCTCGTCCAGATGGATGCATAGGAAATGATCGATTAAAGTAGGCTACTCTGCAGGAGTACGGGACAAATCGTTGTTCTCTGCTCGATAACCTGGTCGTTGGTGGTGAATCTAAGCGCGGGGTGCCCCCCCCCATCGCAAACTATGCACTCTTCTCTCTCGTCTCTCTGCCGAGTGCACTCTCTGACCTTGCACAATCCCAACACGCGCCAAGCACATCTTGATCATCGGAGCAATCTTATCTTACTGTTGTTTATAGATTCACGTGTGCTCTGGGAAGGATGGTTAATCGGCAAGAGAAATGAGCCTGCCTTGGAGTGTTCCGTTCTCTGCTGACGGAAAACGGAGATGGGTCCACTACCTCTTTCACTGGAATCTTCCCCTCTTCTCCCCACTGGAAACTACATGAAAACTTTATTGACATTATAACGAAGACTGGTCCACAAGCTGGTAGTAAACACTGTTGAGATGGGACTTGTGGTGTTCCAATTCAACCTTGGTGTTCTAGACTAGCTTTTGGATACTATGGGTGCTGTCCATTCTAACCTTCCTTTTAATAATAAAAGCTCCCAGTAATAAGCTCACGGCGTCAGTAGCTAAGAGCTGACAAGGGAACCCATTATGCACATTCCCTCCAATCAGAAAGAGACCAATGCCAAATGGAAGAGCCACGTTGTAGCACGGCCGTGCAGGTATTGTGGTGCACACGCGACGTGTGATGCGACGATCCATATCAGACTTTGGCCTCTTCACTGTTCCTATGTTCACTGATAGTATAAAAGGGCCCATACCGAGAGGGCCAACAATCACTCGACACCATGTTGTGGACTCTACTGCTTGCCGTTCCCATCATCTACTACCTCTATGACTTCTACCGCAGCATCGCAAAGCTCCCCAACGGCCCTACACCACTGCCGTTCCTGGGCAACATCTTGAAGGAAGTGCGCGCAAAGTCCTTGCCTAAGAGCGGGAACAAGATTGTGATCCATGGTAGAACTAGTGCATTTGTAGTAAATCGAAATGAAGTGGTGTGATTTTTTTTTCATGACTTGGCCATGGCCCGTAATAAGAGAGATTTTGCTCCTCTACATTCTCAATAAGGAAGGAGTTTTTTCAGATCCACCCTCCCTACTTCAATCGCGGCCTCGTAGAGCTGACGAAGAAATTCGGCTCCGTCTTTACGTTCAGCGTTCCTTTTCCGATTGTCAACATTTCAAAATTCGAAGCTCTCCGCACGGCCCTGAAAGGTTACCAACGATCCACTGACCCTTATATTTCTTTTCGTATCAGGTGACGAAATGGCGGACCGCGTAGACAGCGAGCTGATAAAGCTGATATATTTCAAGCAAAATGAATGTTTGCATTGGACGGGGACTACGTTCGCACATTGGGAATGGGTGTCTCGAAAAACCCATCGCGGCGCGGCTAGGAAAAGCTCAGTAGAACTGCTGTTGTGGTAAGGCAGAGGTTGGTCCGAGCTTCGTACCTATAGCTGCGAATCTCTATCCAATGTTTCCAACCTGGCTAGACAGTTAGACAAGCGAGAAACAATATAGAGAGAACAGTGGGAACGGAACGCTAAAAGGGCAAACTTGAGCACCACCACAATATCATGAACATTTCCTATCCCCAGGCGTCGTCTCCTCGAGTGGCGACAGCTGGAGAGAACAACGCCGATTCGCCATTTCGGTTCTGCGCGATTTCGGAATGGGCAAGGGATGCATGGAGGACAAAGTTGGCGTGACTAGATTCATTCACTCTATTGTACAGAACCCACGGGGTACCAATATTTTCTGCGGAAACTCATTTGCACTGAGCGGCATCTACTGTAATGTGAACTTTGCCGCTCCTGCGTATCTCACGGCGACCAACATGCAGATTAAACGGGCACCACGCATAGAAAGATCGAAAAAAATATTGATAACACCGTGGGTTCTGCATAATATCAGCACTGCCAGGCACGAAAACAGTAAAATTATGAAATGATAATGGATGTTTGGAGCTCCAGAAAACGGCAATACTAGGCTCAAGATGCCGACGCAGGTTCACAGCTCCACCGTGGAGTACCTTCGCTTCCTGCGATCGAGCCCCGACCTCGACGCAATCGACATGCACACTCCAATACAGGTGAAAAGGCGTATCAACTACTTTCATCGAATCATCCTCGACAGCTCCTCGTAGCAAACATCATCAACGAGTTCCTCTACGCATATCGATACTCTTACGATAACTGCGGAAAACTGCTCGGATTCGTCAACAACCTCACCGAAGTCTTCCGATTTCTCGGAAAGTTGGTTCACTTTTTCTATTATGCAAGTTTCTTAGGCGTCAAAACAGCGCGCGACCTAGACTGTCCGAAGACGGGACTTTATATTACAACTGGCTAATGTGCTTGGGTAGTGTGGAATCGGTATTAGATCTACTGTAACAAGAGGCTTCCTTCAGATCGAAGATGTTCATGCTTATCATACGATTCCCTTGGCTCAAGAACGTTCCGTTCGTTCGACAGTATGGCTACGACGCGAAAGTGAAGCGCCTTCGAGACGTATGTTCGACTCGTGTTCATTACCATATTGGGGGGGGGGGGGGGGGGGGGGGGGGGGGGGGGGGGGGGGGGGGGGGGGGGGGGGGGGGGGGGGGGGGGGGGGGGGGGGGGGGGGGG
>JACMIG010001839.1:0-17849 GCA_014805385.1 Levipalatum texanum
CATCTCAGTCTATGACCGGTAAACATTTATTAACAACTGGCAATGAGTGCAACAGGTAAATGGACATTACATTCAAACGGGAAAGTACCCTCTCCTCTCCCACTGCAGATTGACCACGAGTCTCGGCAACTACGACCCTCTCCTCAACGAGTACTTCTACGACCGCCACCCAGCAGTGAGTCCTCCTTCCCCCCTCCCTCTCCTCCTCCTCAAGGTCTTCGCCCAAGTACTCAACTACTACCGAACGGGGAAGCTCCACTACCCTCTGGACGTGTGTGGGCCACTGTTTGAGGAAGAACTAAAGGTAGAGTTCCAATTATACGAGGCATCCCGAAACAAGAAAGGAGTCGCTCTCCGTGTAATCGGAGAGGGGGAATGGGTCTGTTCGTCAGGGAGGAATTGCAGTACTGGGGCATCGATGCCAATGAATGCGAGCCCTGCTGCTGGATGACCCTTTCCACGACGAGGGACACCCAGGAGGTCTCCCTCCCTCCTTCTCTCCCTCCACTCTCCTCCAGGTACTGGCGACACTGGATGGACTGGACATCGTGGACGCCAATGCAGAGGGACCAGTGAGTGGGGGGAATTGGCTGCCCTTTCAGCAGATGAAAACGCGCATAAGGGGGGAGGGGAGGGCTGAATGGGGCCTCATCGGGGGAGGCACAGGAATTGTATCGACGATTCGGATGGGAGGACGACTTCCACAACGACAGCCTCTCCTTCTGGCAGAGACTCAAGCCCAAGATATGGCGAGTATTCGACGAGCCCAACTCCAGCACCGCCTCCAAAGTCAGCCCCCTCCCCTCCCTCCCCCATCATTCTTCCTCAGATAGTCGGCAGTATCTCTGTTCTCGTACTTCTGATCGCCATCGGTGCTTTCTGCCTGAAGACGCATCCGGGCCTGCGAGTGCCTGACCTGGAGCTTGACAATGGGACTGGAGGTGGGAGGGGGGGGGGGGGAACTCTCGTCACCCTCGCTTATTCATGTAAATTGGTCCCTCTCTCCCGTCGACGTGGGGCAAGGGCAGATTCAGTGGCGATGCTTCCAAATGAGAGGCCCCGAATACAGAGGTCGATGGGCAAGTACCAGGAACCGACCATATCATCCCTCCATAAGGTCAACACCAAGGCACACTCTGGATTCGTGGTAACAAATGAACATCCTCAATGTGCTACCAGGTACAATTCCAGGTTGTCGAATTGGTATGCAACATTTGGTTTACGATAGAAATAATTGCCCGTTTCGTCTGCTGCCCGAGCAAGATTGAATATTTCAAGGTGAGGAAGTTGCTCGTTTATTCTCGTTGCCAGCAGTGACCGAAGTTTAGACGTGAAAGATGACGGGAGCCGCAGTCGTTTCTTTCGAGCCAGTAGGGACGGCGACAATGAGATTGTGGGGGAGAAGTATCGGGGGTTTATCGAATAGGAGGAGCCTCGTGCCCTTTGACCATTAGTGGGGGCACCGTACGAGACGAGGGGAACGAATTAGCCATCATCCTATGCCCGCCCCTGTCGTGTAGCAAGGAGAAAAGACGACTCCGCCACAAGCCAACAGCAAACCTCCCATCTCGTTGCCTGTCCCGAATGATCTAATCTGTTTCTGCGATTTAATATTCGGGCTTGCCGTAATGATGGAGTACACGTTCATAGCTAATCTGATTGTTCACAATGAAATCGAATTCAGGCGCCGGTGAATTTGATCGATTTGATTGCGACTTTTACCTTCTACCTCGATCTCATCGTCATGAAGACCATGCAGGGTACGTCAATGCCCGGCAACTAGCTAGCTTATACATATGTGCTCAAAAATGTAAAGATGTTACGATTACGAGGACGTCCTGCATCGTCATAATTACGCCGCATATTGCAGGAGCTAGTGGTGTTCTAGAATTTTTCTCCATAATCCGTATCTTGCGGTTATTCAAGCTCACACAACACTCAAGTGGCCTTAAGATTTTGCTACATACATTCAGGTAACTCCATTACGTCGAGTCTAATGAATGCGGCAATTTCAGAGCCTCCGCAAAGGAGCTAATGCTATTAGTCTTCTTCCTCCTATTAGGAATCGTCGTTTTCGCTTCTCTCGTTTACTACGCGGAAAGGGTGCAGGAGAACCCTCATAATCAATTTGATTCCATTCCCGTTGGCCTTTGGTGGGCGGTGAGTGGAGCAGTCTCGATGTAGAAATCCGTGTTCCGCCTCAGATCGTAACCATGACCACTATTGGGTACGGAGACATCACTCCTCACACGACCGCGGGGCGGGTAATCGGGTCCGTCTGTGCTCTCATGGGAGTACTCACAATCGCCCTCCCCGTCCCCGTCAGTACTCACTCTCTGGACATATTAGCTTCGAATCTCTGCAGGTCATCGTCTCCAACTTCGCCATGTTCTACTCCCACTCGCAGGCGCGGAACAAGATGCCGAAGAAGAGACGCGGAGTTCTCTCTATCGACCAGATCAAGCAGGTGCCACAAAAGAATCACCTCCACCATCCACAAGGAGGGGCCAAGAGGCCTTCACGAGTCAGCGTAAGTTCCATTCCACACGCGTTCAACTCATCGCTTTGCCAGGAAAACACGCAGCTCATCACGTCCAACGGTAGCAACGGCCCACCCCATACTTATATTTGAAGCTAACTTACATAGACATCCTGATGATTCCACCTCAAGTGCTGATCTCACATTTCCACTGCCATCATCTGTTCATGGGTAGACTGCCTTGTTATGTAAAGTGACCAATGAATTTCGTTACTTGACCATTCATTCCATGATTGGACCCCACAGACACACAACAATAAGAAAACTTGCAATCGTTATTCATGAATGTTCAAAATTGATCCCAAAAATGAGTTTGCAACAAAACTCTAAAAAAACAGATGAACCATTCCTTCAGAAAGGAACCCGAGAGCGACTGGGAAAAAGAATTAACAACTTCTTTGTGATGCATTTGCGGAGAAGTGAAGATCATAATTTATGATCATAGACTACATAAAAACAATCAAATGGGCGAACTCTTTTTGTTGAAAATAACGAAGCCATATAAGACGGTTTAGTATGTAACCTGGAAAGTTTTAATGGGCGCGCAAGACAAAGGTGGCGTAATATATTAGCAAATGTGAATGAGCCAAGTTTTGTGTGGCGAGGGGGAGGGAGTACCTGGCTGGCTCACCTTTAGTTTCCGCCACCATTGTTGACCTCCACTCCGTTCTCATCATCCTCCTCTTCCTCTCCTTCTAGTTGCACTTCCACATGGCCCTCCACTTTCACCTTTGCTTCTGGTGCCTCTTCCTGGATCTCCATCTCTTCCTCCTCCTCGCCATCTCCTTCGCTCTCCTCCTTCCTCTCGTCGTCCTTGTCACTGCGCTGAGCGAAGTGGCTCCGAATGGCCTTATCATCCTCCTCCTCGTGGAATCGATCCTCCACGTTTCCTTCCAGCTCCTTCTCTAACTGCGCCTTTCGGTTATCAATCAGCGTCTAGATGGGAGTATTTCGATACATGTAATCACCAAGTAGGTACCTGGAGCTGGGCGGCAGACTTCTCCTGCAGTTCGATGGAGGAAGGTGTATGCTTGGCGGGAAGCCAGAATACCGTCGGAGTGGTCTTGGTGCCGATGAAATTCTGGAGACGAGTAAAGTGCTGAGTCTTCTCGTCTGCCTGCAAAGGAGAAATTACGGTAATAACGGGAAAAGATAACAACTATAGACGGGAAACCGACATACGTATTGCATGAGTGCCTTCTTTCTCTGCAATGCTTTAAGTTCCTTCAGCGCGGATTCCCTGTCCACTTGCAGTTTGTCCTGAAACCTCGAATAGTGTTTTCATTGTAAGTAATATTTAACCATACAGACAACAAACGACGATGGTAAAATCCGTACCCTATCGGCTCTTGCCTTCTCTCTATCGGACTGTTTCTGCTCCTCCAGTTTCTTCTCCACTTCTGCGAACTTCTCCGCCTAAATGAATCTATAAATTATATCGACAATAACCATACAAATGAAATAAATGAAAGTATTAAATTCCTAGCTATCATGTCAGCGATAAGATACCTGGGCTTTCTCGGTGGCCTGAACTTTCTTCTCCTCTTTCTGGAACCTTTGAAGAGTACCTGCGAGAAGGTTTCCGAAAAGTCGTCGGTTCCTTTAAAAATATGAATATTGATAGTCGAAGAAACATGCATACCTCTGCTTTACATCTTTAACCTCTTTATCTCTCATTTCTGCAATTGCGGCATCCCGTGATTTGGACTCGATTTGAGGCATGACAACCTGAATATATAATGTATATACATATTGGTATTTAAGCGTATCGCATAATGCAGCACAAATATAAACATTATTTGCATGATAAAATATTTTTCACAAGTATTCAACAGTCACACAGCAGAATCAAACTTATCTTGAGCCATACACAAAGGGAAACTGGATATTACCTGAGATGCAAGGCTCCGCCGAGGAAGGTCGTCGTCCGCTTCGTCGCGCATACGGCGGGGTCCACTATCGTCGAAGCTAAAACACGAAATTGAATAGACAGGGGATCTCAATAATACGTAAATCACGCTGTGATACGCGTGGATGGCTCGTACTTATCGAAAAACAGCCATTCAATTTTCAAAAAATCCCTTTGCCGACATTTCCGTAATCAAGAAATGTATAGACAGCCACCTTATTCTGGGTCGCACATCACGTCGCCCAGAACCATCGCTCGATATCTCAAGGCCTCCAGAACGTCTGGAATCAATCTCATTATTTTCGAATACATGTCGTCTTACCGTCCACCAAAGGGAGAATTAAAGGACGAGTTGAAGGATGAGTTGAAGGAACTGTCATTGTCGATTCGTCGCTTTAGAGTACCACTGAACACGTCACTTTTGAAGGAAAATTCCAGGAGAAATAATATTGTTAAAAAACAACGTACGCTGCCCTCCCGTGGAATGCTGCAATATTTCCATTGATGCTTTGTACTTTTTCATATTGGGCATCAATCTGCTTTTGAATTTCATCCATTGGAACTGCAACTGATACAATTACACTTTAAATGTTTGATACGCGTACGATGATAAACGCGAACATGTATACGAATTCGAAATTGTTGCGAGACACTACAGTGGGGGTTCGCAACACAACTTGGAAAATGTCGGTTTTACCTGCTCAATGAAATGGTAGTGCAATTTCTGATGACAGCACGTTGCTAGACTAAAATTCGCGAACTTTTAACAAACAGGCATGCTACTGGGACGGCCGCTACCGTGCCATCGTGCAAAAAAAAGCTTAATATTATAGCTTACAGTAGAAGTGCCGTTCCAAGACCACAAAATGAGATTCTAATTCACGGAACAATGTGAAAGACTTGATCGCATCTGACATCTGAATAGACATTTGATTTTAATGAAAGAATTGTTCAAGTAATGTAACAAGCATCCAACGCTTCAAAATGTTCATTGAATTATAAATAATCTGAATCCCCGAGCAAGAAATGGTTGCTAGATGAAGTGGAGTGATGTGCACAAGGCATGCATTTATCACATGCACCTACGGCCGAGGTAGATCACACCAAGGTAACGCGCTCTTCTCTGGCCAGGCAATGGTCAGTTGAGCAGTTTGTTCCATCCAAAAATGGCCCGTGTTCTGATCTTGTGCTTCCTCGGCCTGGCCCTTGCTCTCGCTGGCCCCTCCCGTAATGGAACCGATCCGCTGGAGAAGAAGCCGGCCAACGATTCTCTCGTCCTCCGCAACCAAGGCAACATCACCGAGGAGGTACCTTACTTTTCTCTCGATCAATTTCTCTCCATGCCAGGTGAACCTGCTGCAGTCTGCGAAGATGGACCTGGAGGCAGAGATGGTCTACGTCCGCAAGATGTACAACGAGGCCACGGAGAAGTTCAACGAATGGATGGTTGGTGTCTCTTCCTCATTGATGTATCAGTTGGCCCTCAGAACCGTCCGTCGAATCAGACGGTGGCAGTTCCGGCCGTCGTTGGGTGCATCTCGGCTGTGACCACTCTCCTGGCCATCTTCCTCTTCTCGGCCTGCATTTCTCGCTGTCGCTCCTTCTGCAGCTGCAGGCGCCGCAAGGTGGGAAGCACGGCCGACGCCCGTCGGAAACTCATGAGCGAGATGGACGACGACATGGACGCCACCCTCCCATTCAATGCCGCTCGTTGAATAGCCCCGATCATCTCCCTGTGCTATACTGGCTTTGTCTTTTATGCTCACAAGTATTAATGAAGCTAATTTTATTTCACGTACTTCGATTCTTTTCAAACAAAACTAACATACATAACTACGATATTCGAGAGGTCAATGTGCAGCCTTGGCTGCATGATCGACTATGATCTCCCAATTGTGCGAGGAAACTGGCTGGGACGCCGGGACTGAAACGCCGCAGAATCGCAATACGCCTCCAGGGAGCTTTGACGCCTGCGAGAAAGCATTGAGGGGGTGATGAGAGGGAAAGGAACCTTGACAATGGCGAAGCGGCCGATTTGTCCGGCATGTGAGATGACGGGGCCGTCCACGCTCTCCACGTGATCACCCACTCTAACGAGGTAGGATCTGCAGTGATTACCATGAATAGGAAGGGAGAAATAAACTAACCCATCCTGTTCGTCATCACGGAATGATTCGAATGGAACTGTGTTTCCGACAAACCGGGATTGTAACGAAGATACAAGTGACGCCAGTTCGCGCTGAATACTTCCGTTGAAAATATTAATCATCAGATTTCGCACCTTGGAAGGCTCCCACGTTTGCAACTCCGTGCTTTTAATGTCGTATGCGAAATAGCCGTCGCTGACTGCATTGGGACTCCTCGAATTGCAAGAAAGTGAGTGATGAGATCTTACAGTGATTGTTGACTCGTCCTAGGAGAGTGACCGGACGAGAAAACGAATGAGAGAGGTGGCTTCCGAGCACCAAGGAGCAGGACCGCCAATACGCCTGTAGAGAAACGTTTCCGTGGAGTCGGAATAATTCAATTATAGAAAAAAAGGAGTAGCCCATCTCTTTTTTTACTGCAGCATCATGAGATAGATTCGCACCTGGTTAATTTCGTCCGCGAATTGCTTATCTTCGAAGGAGATGAACGAAAGTGTACATGGTCCATCAATAG
This sequence comes from Levipalatum texanum, assembly GCA_014805385.1. Taxonomy (NCBI): domain Eukaryota; kingdom Metazoa; phylum Nematoda; class Chromadorea; order Rhabditida; family Diplogasteridae; genus Levipalatum; species Levipalatum texanum. Next base: position 7,110 of record JACMIG010001839.1, read on the forward strand.
GTTCACGCATACTTGCGATCTGAAAGAGATAATTGTAATACACCTTTTAGAGGTAGTATTCCGTACCGTTTTACTGGACGAATGTTTTGTCAATTGTTTTAGACACAGCCCTGATTCAGCAAGCGAAGAGCTTATGTCTGAATAAAGAGAGAATCAAACAATGTTTCATTCTGCGCAGAACTCTGCCACAAAACGTACGCATTGCACAATCGTAGGGTGTTGACTTCCCCTTGTTCGCGAGAATATTTTTTGAATTTTCTCCTGCATTAGCAGTAATAACAATTTTATTGAGTGGAGATGCATCTTTCGAAGATAGAAGCACAGCGAATCTGTTGCTCGCTGTATCGTGCGAAACTGAAATTATTGCTATTTTTGTTGAAGGAGAATAAGAAAGTAAACCTTTAACATTCTGCCTGAGATTTGCATTCCCTCGGTTCTTTGAGAGAATTATTCTTGCTGGTTGTAACAAACCAGAAATCGATTTCATCTCCTGAAAAGAGAGAATACAGCAATATTTTTAATGTGGCGTATATTGAATTTTGACCTGCGTTGGCCATCACGTAATGCGTTGAAGCATAGGAAATTTTGTTACAACAATTTTTTAATTCAATTTGAAAGCACTATTGTTTGCTACGAGAAGTAAAACAACGGCCTGCGAAAGATTGCGCAGTTACGTGACGCGCGTTTGCGCAAAATATACGCATTTCTCTGCGGCCGACCGCGTGAGCTTGTGCGCAGATCAGCTGATTTTGATGTCATTACATACAGATCGAGCTTCGCATGTGCCTACAATTTTTTTACACTAGTGTACCTCAAGAAACCTCAAGAAGGTGATTCGTAGGTCCGGATTTCAGGGGACGCCGTGGATGCCGAATGGCAAATTTGTTCTCCTCGAGGCGAAAACAATATATGGTTCGTTTCTTCAAATTACTGTTGCACAAAATATTCATTTTTTTCTAGCAAATCGGAGATGATTACGATGCTCGTGACTCCCGCCAACCAGTAGGACTATCTCCGTTTGGAGAAAATCGTGCTGCCATGGGACACCACCCGGAATCTGCACCATTGTACGTACTGAATCTGATAATTTTCTTCACTGTACGCAAACCTTTGTAAAAGGCGAAAAATTTTCTCGGATAACTAATCAATCCATAGATTTCTCTGCTCCAAGGAACTTCATTAAAAAACAAAAAAAAGGGACACTGAAAGTTTTTTGGTCAAGCAAATATTTGTAAAAATTTATAGTAGAATTCTATTTGCAAACGAGGACGTCTTCACATAACTCGAACATGATATTCTTTTCCCAGAATCAGCTCCAACGGAAACCATGCCGATCGCATGCTTAACAGTCAGCCGACGGCCTTGTCCGCACACCTGCCAAACTTCGAAGAGGAGGCAGCTAATCGTCCTGAAGTGGATTCCTTGGGTCTTTTGACCATGGCTTCGTCCTCCGATGATCGGAGCAACTGGGATCACATTCATGATCTAGACGAGGTAGGATAAAATTCCTTTATTTTGTTTATTTCTAGCACTTAATCACTCATTCAAACCAAACCCAACCCTTCAGTTCTTCCGCCGTCTCTACGAATACCACCAGGGTGGCGGATATGTGACATTGCTATGGAAGTCGTTATGGCAACTCTTCCAATTCCTGTTCATCGTCTGCATCGCAACATTTTTGACACAGGTAATTGTTTTCAAAAACAATAGCTATCGAGGGTTTATCTCCTGATCCGCCATAGAAAATATTTCATGATTGTTAGTACACTGATAGTTCGCAAAATATTTTAAAGCATATTCAAACTAATCTCTTAAGTGCCTTGACTACGACGTTCTGTTCAATAACAAAACGAAGCCGGATATTTTTAATTCGACGGAGCCATTCTACCACAAGCGATACTTCGCCGTGAGTTCCCTACTCCCTATCATTATTGAGCATGATCAATCTTGTTGACATCGATCAATACGAAACATGGCGCATTCAGGATGCCATCATCGAGGACTGGCATGCTCGCTTGCACCCAGCTGTTATCCTCTGCCTTCTATTCGCTACTCTATACTGGTTTGGTCATTTATATACCGTTTACGTAATGCATTTAGGATTTTTCTCACTATTCGCACGTCGATTCAACTTGTGCGACTGAAAGAAATCCAGGTTAATTTTTATGTGCTTTACATCTAAACATCCACTCTAGAACTTCTTTGTGAATGCATTGGATATACCTGACGAAGAGCTGAACAACACTACATGGGAAGCAGTCGTTCAATCCATCTGCAAGGTATTTTCACATTACATGATCTGCTCGAAGGTTGATCATGTTGTTTATTAAACGGTTGACCATGGACACAACCTAATGAGCATATTCCAGGCCCAGACTCGACATCACTTCATGGTCCAAGACGAATCGATCACTTCCATCGACATTTACCACCGAATACTGCGATTCAAAAACTACACAGTCGCACTCATTGGGCAGGTATTACAAACGCTTTGCATTATTCGGTTGTCGGGAATTTTCTTATGATAATTCTCCTATATATAAATTGTTTCTGACGTTGCTTAACGATGCTTCCAGGATCTACTGCCACCTTTGGTTTTCGTGCCTGTCGTAGGCGAGATTCGGTATTTCCCCGACCTACTCAAGACGAACCTGGAGTGGCTTCTCTTCCGCGGATTTCTTTCCATGTTCAAGGGATCTCACACCATACAGGTATTTTTCGCATAAACCTCTTCATATCGAAATTCATCGCTCGTTACAGGATGAGTACAAGCCCGGTCGTAATCTCGAAGAACAGGCGGAGAAAATGGAGGGCACGGTTTGCATCTCCAACTTGTAGTACCACACTATACATTGCTAGATGCTAAAAGTTGGTCTTGCCAATCTTGTGCTGATGCCCCTTCTGCTGGTGTACAAGATCCTCCACGTTCTCTTCACGGCTGCCGACCTGACGAAGAGAGATTCGGGAGCCCTTGGCAACCGGGCCTACTCCAACTATGGACGGTAAGTGTCGGTATAGGTGGATAATTGTAGAACCATCCTTCCAGCATGCACGTCCGTCACTTCAACGAACTGGAGCACGAGCTTCGTGGACGGCTAAGCAGGTCTCACGCTTACGCCAACGCCTACGTCGCACAATTCAACCAACCTACTGTATGAGTCTTTCTCTCCTATATTGACTGTCCTTGAATATGAGGTGGTTCTCTTTGCTCGCAACATCTCCTTCGTGGCCTCTGCTGTCTTCTTGATTCTCACGGCCCTTTCGGTTTGGGACGAGGACGTTCTCACGGTACATTTCACTTTTCCTCTTCACCAGATCCTCCAAATATAACCCATACACTGCTGCAGATCGATCACGTTCTGACAGTGATTACTCTGAGTGGATCGATTGTCCTCGTCTGTCGGTCGATGATCCCCGACGAGAACATGATCTGGCAGCCAGAGGTTGGCGGCTACTATTGTGCTTATTAGGCTGTAAATTGTTCCAGTTCTTGCTGACGAATGTGACATCGGAATTGCAATACGTCAAAGACCACTGGGTGGGACGAGCACATGACCAGAAGGTTTGCTTTCAACTGAGGATAGTGGATATTCCCTCTCACTCTTCAGACTGTGCGCGAATTCGAGACACTATTCCGCTTAAAGGCGGTGAATCTTCTCGAGGAACTAACGTCCCCCATTCTGACTCCCTTCATTCTTCTCTTCTAGTCAGTGTCCCCTCCCTGTACCCAATGCGACCTCTTCTGCAGTATCCGCCCGCTCTCTCGTGCCATCATTCAGTTCATCCAGGAGAACACGGACAACAGTGACGAGGGACTCGGGGACATCTGCACCTTCGCCCGCCTCGACGTCGCCACGTTCGTTGCTTCCCTCTACGGGCCCTTTCATGCCCCGCGCTATTCCAGGCACGGAGATCCGACCTATCAGAAGGTACAAGGCGATGTGGTTGGCGGTGACGACGCAGTCAAGGCTCCCAGTATGTCTCTTTGTTGTATTCATGCTTACGTTCTATTCCAGTTCGCGATGCAGCCCACAATGGGCGAACGGAGTTGTCTGCCATCCAGTTCGCCATTCGCAATCCCGACTGGAAACCGCCAGACGCCACGGCCAGCTTCCTGCACAACTTTAAAAAAAGAGTATTGACTACCCTGTTATTATTGTGACCAAATCTCCGTACAGATGGAGCGTGACGCCTTTGCCATTGGCGGCGGAGCAGGGAGGAACACTCTCGCGGACAGCATCCACGCTCTCACTTCGGTAATATTAGATATTCATATTGTTTGCATATTCATAACTGATTGCGAAGAGCGAATGAGTTAATTTGGCTGCAGGTGCCTATGCAGCCCTCGTCACTGTTCAGCATTGGGCACAGCACGATCCCCGGAGCAGGAGTTGGCATGGGCATGGCCCCTCTAATGGAAACATCCATTCGGAATGGAGGAATCCTCGAGGGAAGTCTACGCAGGAGTGGACACGATTCTGTCGTCGAGGCACTCAGGTACCTCACTTGAAACGTTTCTTCCTCCTCAGTTTTACCGCTGTTGGAACTTATGATTGCTTGAATAATACATGACGTGTTATAGGGAACGTCCTGGAGCGGAGATGCGCGTGTCGACGCTGTTCCTTCGAGGTCTTCGAGGGGAGCAAAGGAAGAAGGTAGGGAAACCCTGTTGTATAGTACATTAATGACATAGGTTCTTTCCCAGGTTGCGTGCTACGAGTCTATTGGCCCGGGCGAGGAGAGCCAGTTCGCGATGCCAACGATGGACATGGGAGCATCGAGGCGACCTCCTTCCGAGAGAAATCCCCTGCGAAGGGACAGAGATCATCGACTCGAAGAAGAGGAAGAAGCACCACCCGTGCACTCCTACACCTAAATGACCCATGCATCGCCCAATGCCCTAATGTACAGTTCTCATTGCTCTGTCATTCAGGTTTTCCGGCCTGGGGTAACCGAATCATTTGCTCTATCATCTTCGACCTTCTTTCCATCTCGGTAGCGCTCTTTCCGTTCTAGTCACCGCTTCAATTTGGGCCTCTTCATAATACTTTCTCCCCGTGATCTTCTGTTATCAGCACGCTTTCGTCGTTAATCTGTCAATACATTATATTTCTTGCTCAATGTCGCATTTACTCAGCAAGTGAATCAAATCGCCTTGACTACTAACCAACTTATCCCACTTGAAATATCCTTCATGTGTCTGAATGCCTTAATTGTACCGTACATTGTACCTATGTTGCAAGATTGTTAGTAGTTCACCAAGTAGCCATTGTACAATATTGTACATAACACCTCTGCCCTCGTTTCTAACAGGTAGCCCGCATCTGATTGATCACTCGATTTCTCGTCTCCCTTTTCATTACTAACTCAGAGTCACCAACGAGTAATCTTGGCTTTGTATCGTCTCGATAAACGTTTACTCGTTCACCCATTTCAGAGAAGTGAAGAGTTAGCGTCTCTTCGTTATCTTCGGCTTGGTGAGGACTGGGCCAAGTTTTATCCATGCAGATGGGCGACGAAGTCCGTAGGACGTTTCCGAAGAAGAACACACTCGACAGTGGAGGAGGGAGAGGCAGAGGAGGGTGGAGAGGGCGAGGGAGCACGTCGAGTCCCTTCACTCATCGAGGAGCACCTTTGGGGCGGGGCAGAGGAGGTGGCAGTCCCTACTTTAGCAGTGGGTTGCAACGAGGACGAGGAAGGGGCGGCGGGCCCAGATTCGGGTACGACCTTCACGGGAAGAAGTTGATTACTGTTGGCAGATCGGAACGACATGGCTCCCCCCTTGTGGACGACTCGTTCGACAACCGCTCAACGAGCTATGGAGTAATATAGTTATCGTTAGGAGGCCGTATATTTGTGTATCAGCCTCCCAAGTTCTCGCGAGGAAGCGCTTCCCATCGAGGACAAAGGATCTCTCTGTCGACATCGTTCGGAGAAAAGAAGGCGAGTTTGATCAGAAGTTTATTCGTAGCCTGTCAGTTCTCCACTCCAATTCGTTGTATATTTCACTTTTCAGCCTTCACAAAACGGTCGCAACGACGATGGCGATAAGAGATCGCAGAAGAAAGCGTACGTTGAGAAACTCAGCTAGACTATTCATAGGCCACGCTGTTCTATATTAACATACAGTACCGCAGACTTTCCGTGTCCTCTGGGGCGCCCCGGGCGACCCCGGGTCGCCCCGCACAACCCCATCGAAAATTAAGTGCTTTCCAGGCACCGAATTGGGGGCTTCTTGTGCTCATTCGATTCCTTGTGACCTCAGCGATCGTTTTCACTCATTATCTAGGCAAAACTGATGTTTATTTATTCGGAAATAACGTTTGAAAATCAGGACTGTAAATTCATGACCGTGGAAAAGACATCCATTTCAAATCCTTTTCCACGGATGGAATTTGCGGTCCTGATTTTCTAACATAATTCCTGAATAAATAAACATCCGTTCTGAATAGTTAATGTGTAAAAACGATAGCCGAGGACACAAGGAATCGAATGAGCTCAAGAAGTCCCCAATTCGGTGCCTGAAAAGTGCTTGATTTTCGATGGGGTTGTGCGGGGCGACCCGGGGTCGCCCGGGGCGCCCCAGAGGACACGGGAAGTCTGCGGGACTGTATCTTTTGTAGCTTTGTTGACTACTATGACTCCCCTGATTCCGACGGGCTGCCTGAACCTGACATGTTCGACAATGAGAGGAACGGTAGTGAAGAGGAAGGAGACCAACAGGCATGATTGATAGCATATTTATATTTAATTTTCCCCAATCAAGCCGACTCTTCCCGTTCTTTCATTGAGAGGATCTTTATCGAAGATCTCCGAACCAAGCGATGAGAGAAAGAAGCAGAAGGCAACTCCTTTCCCTTGAACAATCGAGATCGGGAGGTTGCAGATGGCCATTCCCAAGCGGAAAAATGAAGAAAAGTCTGCGGTGCGGAAGCGTCCACTGCAGATCGAAGAGGAGTCTGATAGCGACGATGAGGTGGGTGGACATCTTTTTATATGTAAGTGTTATTCGTGTCCATACAGCTTCCGAAATTGCGCCCTGTGAAGAAACGTGGAAAGGGAATGGAGACTGTAGTGCAGACACAAGGAAAGGAAGAGGACTCGGAAGAAGAAGAAGAAGAAGAAGACGATGATGAGGAAGAAGAGGTTTGAAGTGGGCCAATGTACTGCAATAAAGGAAGTTGAGGGCGTCGAGGAGGTCCCCCGCACTCCTCATCGTCCATCGACGACGAAATCGAATGGACAGACGAATAACGAGGTTGGCTGGCCGCTTCTTATTTACTCTACTTAGTCTAAAATTCGCCGCACCCCGCTAACGACAGACATTAGTTTTACAACCTTGCTGACAACATTTCCTTATATTTATATAACCCGAACCGTTCTAATTCCCACGCCCGGACAACCCAAATTACGGAGTGCGCTCGCATCTGAAATCCCTCCTCGAGCCACGTTTCATGTCCAGCGTGATTCAATAGGAAACGGGTGATGATGTGTAAATCAAGGGCACAAGCAGACAGTGATTGGTATTGTCCGGGCGTGGGAATTAAAACGCTGCGTGCTCTCTACATTACCACCCCTTTTATGTTCATGGGTTATAATGCATATGATATGTTTAGGATGAGGCATCCGAAGAAGATGAAGAGGATGAGGAGGAGGAGGAGGAGGCGGAGGAACCACAGGCCACGGACACCGATCTCACCGATTTCAGAGAAGGTGGGTTAATGGTTCAGTCATTGTGTCACTACGAAAGTGTCGTTGTCAGAAATGGCCAATCTGCCTCAAGCGAAGCTGCGGCAAATGAAGGAGAAACTGGGCCTGAAGCTGTTTAATTCTCTTCTGTTCGGGAAGATGGCAGAGGCGGAGGATGGACATGCAAGTGGGAAAGGAGGCGATGAGATAAAGGGAAGAGAACGATTTGAGAAGAAAGTTTTCAAGGTATTCGGGTGACTGTGTGTGTATCTCCATGGATTCTTGCAGCGAGACAACGCCCATCGACCAAGGGAAGAATCGTCCAAGCGCCCTCCTCCTGCCATTGTTGTCGCTAAAAAGGTTGCCACTTTCGGATATGAATCATGTTTATTTGGGAAGATGAAAAGCAAATGGTCTTTATTTGAGAAACATTGTTTTCACTGATATTATATTGTCAGCAAAAATTCGACCCTCGCTTCGATACTCGGTGCGGCGAATTCGACGAGGGAATCCACGAAGAACACTACTCTTTCCTCGACGAAATACGTGAGGAGGAGAAAAAGGTCCAGCCCTTCCCCACCTCTTCACTCTATCGGAGACTTTGAAGGAAATGAAGAAAGAAATGTTCCGAGCCAAGAAAGACGGTCAGATGGGAAAAGTGGCGAGGCTTCGTGAGGAGATTCGAAGAGTCGAGAACCGAGAGAGGTTGGCATTTCATCCCCCGCCATACATTGGTTGTCTTTCACATCGAATCATGCACTTGTTCCAGGTCGAAACGAGACAAGAAACTGACCCAAGACACGATGAGAGAGATCAAGAAGGAGAACATGGACAGGATGAAGCAGGGACTCGCTGCACGATTCCTCCCTCGAAGTGAGCACTCTTACAATAACTGCCACGTCTTTATTACCGGCTCCAATCGAGAGCTATGACAATGCACGGGAAAGACAACTATTTAATTCCGCGGATGACACGATTTGAAGCATTCGGAATTGACATGAACACGTGGACTATTCAGATGCCATCAAGGAGCGAATTGCCGAGAAGAAGTTCGCTCAGCTGAAGGGAGACCACAAACTGGACTCGTATCTACGGAGGAAGGCCAAGAACCAGGCAAGGAAGGAGGGAGGGAAGAGGGAGGGGCCACGACTCGGAATCGGCCACGAGTAGACACTCATAGGTATGCTGTATACTCAGAGGTTGTTGATTTCATTGTTATTGAAATTGTTTGAAATTATTCGACTATGAAGATCTGTTGGTGTGAGATTCGTATGTATGACAAGCACCGGGAAGAGAGAATGGAAGATCAGAGAGGGACATTAAATATCGGCAGCGAATTGAAGAGAGAGGTTGACCTTCGTGGCCAGCCAAGTATGAGAAGGGGAAACGAATCGGAATATGAAGTCTCCCTCCTGGCAGGGAAGGGAACCCTGCTCGGGAACCTGCAACCACAAGGATGGAGAACTGCCACTGGTCGTGCTCACCGTCATACTGGCCAGTCGAATGGACGGCCACACCGCCACCTCCTTCCCGTTGTCAAGGCGAACTACAGAGAAGAGAACGTCCCCCGAGGTCGTGTACGAGTAGACGAAGTGGCCATCGGAGGGGGCGTGGCTGCAGAAGAGAATCCCTTCCACCTCCCTCCACTCACATGGCCACATCGACGTGCTTCTTGCTCTTGATGGAGTAGCTTGTGGAGGGGGGCGCCTTGGTGATACCGTGCTGACGATGAGAGGGAGAGTAGTGGATGGGGGGAGGGGGGGGAGAACCTTCTTCCAAATGGCATGGTGGTCGAGGGCGTGGAGGGGGAGGACGGGGAGAGGGTGGGAGGTGCATCCAGAGGGAGGGGAGGAGAATCCCGAGTCGTCCTCCCATTCTCCCCCGTACTCGACTGGGATGGCGGAAGGGTCGAGGTAGTCCTTGAGCTGGTCGACGTGGGAGAGGAAGACGAGGCGATTGGCAGTCCTCGCGTCTACGATGTGCTTCGTTATCTGCCACATGACAGAGACGATTCCAGGAGGATTGACAAGCAGGATTCGAACCAGCTGCAATTGGCCATCTCCACTCTGCACTGTCGCTATTCGTGGAATGCACGGGAGGATCAATTTGGTGTTCGGTGATTACATGCGTCACGGGACAAACAAGTTAGGGTAATGCCCAAAAAGTAGCTACGAGTGGGGGAGAGAACGAGTTGGGGGGAGGGGGAGGGGGAGGGACTCACTGTCTCCGAGAAGTACTCTCCCCATACAGACACTATCAGACGGGCCAATTTCACGTTCACCGACAGAGGATTCAGGAACTCTGTCAGATTGAGGCCCTCCAGGTCGAGGATCGTAACGATGGCAGAAGGGGAACCTGAAGAGGAAGGGAGAAAGGGAGGAGAGGGGACTGACCAGTGGCCTTCTCCGTTGCCACGATCGTTCTACCGAAGATCTCCTGCAGTGCGTAGTAAGCGTGGAGGATATCCGACCCAGGGACAGTAGTCAAAATCTGAAGGGGAAGCACTCATCCCCCCTCCCCTCCCTTCCCCCTCCCTTCCCCCCACTCACCTCCCTCAGATTGACTCCTTTCATCTTCTGGACGAATACGTGGACATTGCCTGACTTGGGAGAGCCGGTGAGCTTGGAGACGGCGAATCGCTGAGGGGAGGGGGAGGAGAGAAGAAGAGGAGGAGGACTCACACTGAAGACTTGGGGGAACTTCTTCTGGAATATGGCCATTTCCTCTATTCGAGAATATCCGAGGAGGCGACGATGGGCGAGGATCTCGGAGATGAGACGGCGGACTGTCGACTGGAGGAGAGGAGAAGGAGAAGGAGGAGGAGAGGGGAGAGGGAGGGGGAGGGGAGGAGTACCTCGTCATCGCAGGCCCGGAGCATACGGGCAACGAAGAAGGGAGAGTCCAATTCAGATGGAAGGGCCAAGGACTGTCTGAAGGGGGAGGAGGAGAGGAGGGAAGGAGGGGGGACTGACTGGATGGAACGGGCGCGGACGAGGGTTTCCTCCGAGTAGGGAGCCACTGAGATCATCTGGAGAGGAGGGAGGGGAGGGA
>JACMIG010001840.1:7690-17849 GCA_014805385.1 Levipalatum texanum
ATTCGGAACCAATTGTCTGCCTTTTTGCTTTTTTATCATATTTTTTGTTGGTAGCTCGTTTTGTTAGCTACCCCCCCCCCCACTAAGTCGACCACTAGGAAACGATTCCGCATAGTCCCGAATTAAAAACCCTCATTTGGTCAAGGTCCGCGGGACCTTGACCAAATGAGGGAATTGACGGATTTTGAGAATATGTGAAATCGTCTTCTCGTGGTCGTGCTTGCCTTCCTGAGCAAAACGCATTATTTGGTCAAAAATCTGCTGCATGTCGCCGAGAGTGGGGACAGTTTTCCTAAAGTCGAAAAAGTGAAGTTCATTGTATTTTTCATAAATTTATATTTCCGCGATGCCCTGTTCGATGCCTATCATGTCCAGAAGCTTCTTTGAATTACCTATCGAACGGGCCCAAGAAAGCCTCAAATGGATGAATCTGAAGGATTTTATGAAGGATTGAAAAAATGTCCAATGACTTTTGCACACTACTGTATATATAAATCGTATCTCCTCTGTAAATCAGCCCACGGAGAATCATTCAATCTTCATTCACAGACTTTTCGTCTGTGAATGAAGATTGAATGAATGGTCAAGCCAATTTTCATTCATCATCTTTCAATCTTCATTCACAGACGAAAAGTCTATGAATGAAGATTGAATGATGAATGATTTTGACAACACTAGAAGAAAGCATTTGGAACGGAAAAAGAGTCAGACTCGTCTTGATAGACAGGACTCACAATCAGACGGGACATCTTCTTACTGTTAGACGGGTCTTATCCGGGTATCCAGACAGATTCGTCGACTACTCCGGGTAACAGGGCAATTCTCCCCTCTTAGACGGGTGTCTACTACCCGAATTTCACCCCCTACTACATAATATACTGATTGTGAGGAAAGATTGGCGTATATATCAGCTCTTTAAGAAGTTTATTATAGCTATGATTGCTATCCACTTCCTTTGTCCTGTTAACGATCCCCTGATAAACTTCCTAATTTTCAGCACAATCAACGTGGAAGTACCCGAGCCGGGAAAGGAAAATGGCCTGGCGACGGATTCGAGGGAAGATGAAAAGGACAAGCTTCTGCCATAATTTGACTCCTGAGGCTCATGCAGATAAAAAGACTAACTTGGGCGCACTGGAGGGAGAAACGAGCACAGATTGCCATAGAATCTTCAGCCTCGATTTTCTCGCTCCGCTAACTGAACACTGAAAGAGCAGGGCAAGGATGTTCACCATGTAAATACTTCGATTATTAGCGACCACCCAGGTGCGAAACTCTCTCCCTGGACTCTAGCCTGCCAGACGACGAGAGAACCCATACTTTTAATGGAGAGAGAACAGTCGCGTACGGTACGGAATAAAAAAAGCTTTTTGGATCGCCGATAATACACCTCTACTCGCCCTCTCGAGCAACGGGGATATACACTGATTTTTTCTCTTCGTGCAAATAGGTCCATAATTTCTTTTCTCCCTCAACTGCAATATTATCGATTTAAATTTCGACTAGACCGACGTCACCTCGTAACGTGCCGAATGATCGCTTGATGACAGGGAAGTCGCGAAGAATTCGATCAGACAACATCATAGACAAGATGGGAAACGAGCAGAGCGGCGCGGCCAAGGGCGGAAAGACGTGGTACCCCGAGACGAATCACATCGAACTCTACCCCAAGGAGCTGAGAATGTACTGCGGACGACCCGGGTCGCGGTGGAGTGGTAAGCATAACACTGAGCATACCGTCATCCTCAACGTTGTCCTACCGCACTCCTAACTCTTGCATCGTTGTGGAAAGTTGGAGTTGCGAACAGCTTTCACATACTCTGAAACTCCTATTTCCCTTTGAAATCAAGCCACCACAGTGTTGCATCCAATCTCTCTACAGTATTCCACCACCGCCATCTCCCACTTGTTGGAACGTATAATCTTTCCATAACTGATAACTTGGACGAAAGAAACTTCCAATTCCCCTACCACAGCTCTTGCAACCTAGAACCTACCCAGTCACCTTCCACACATCATCAACACACTTCGTGCAGGCCACATCACATACACGGACTTCATGATCCGCAATCAGACGGACAAGCGCATGTCGTACCAGGTGGTGCTGTCGGATCGATTGGAGGGACTCGTCATCGGGACGACACACACATCGGGTATACATGTTTGATGCGGTTTCAGATACTTTCCACACACCTCGAAATATCTAAACCGGTTGAACGTTTAATCCATACTTCAGCACTATTTTTCAAACTGATTTAAATTCAAATGCATCCGCAGGAACCTCATCTAATATCGCATTCCGAAACAAAACAAAAACCTTTTTTCCAGGATGCCTAAACCCCGAGCAATCCAAGACGATGCGTCTCGAGTTCCAGAATTCGCCGCGCGACGTATTAATTTTTTTTCAGGACTTTTCATCGATTAATGTTGCAGCAACGAGAGTGGATGCACAAGGGAGAGAGGGAGTGGATAGCAGTAGCATCCCGACGAGATGATCTCATCAAGCAGGAGGATGTCAAGAAGTGGTGGACAGCTCATATGGACCAGAGACCGGAAGGTAGGGATCGACACTAAAAAAAATTCAATCAAATAAACACCAAGCAATACGAAACATACACCAAGTGCAAACGAAGCATCGAACTCCCGACCAATCACAGACTATTTCGAAGAAGCACCATTTCCCAAAAACAAGAAACCTATAACCTTGAGACGCACCGAACCACCAGACAAAATACCAAGCGTATCATATGAAACACCAGACCATCAAACAGACACCCAACAACAGCATCTACGAACACCAACTTTGCAGGCTACGCCGAGGCAACGCTGGAGTTCACCTTCCAGGATCCGATCGGACACATGGACGAAAATCCGGATATGTAAGCAAAGGCTCAACTTCTTCATGCTTGTCCATCGAACCGCCCTTCCAGAAACTGCCCCAAGACCGAGCGGGAAACAAGGCGAGACGCTGAGAAGAAGGCAGCCCTGGCATGTGCTGCACAGAAGCAAGCTAAGACACCTGACCTCGGGGGGAGGTATTCGAAGAAGGTATTGTTCTTACAATGATATTAGTGTTTACCGGAGGACTATGAGCACGATTCCAACCGAGGAATATAAAAAATTATCCATAGATTACTTGTCAGAGCTGTTGTAGGGGGGATGTTTCGCAAGCGGGACAGGAAATTAGGAGTTCAGTGATGCGGCACAATACTCCTCCTTTGGAGACCTGTTGTTGCCACAAAACAAATCCAGCAGCAATCCAGAGATAGCAATAAAATTCCATTTAAGAACAAATTTCCAGCGAGATCCCAGCAAAAATCGACACGAAAAGAAGTCGGGCAGCAGGAAGAAGCACAGCAATAGCGCCAAGAAGCCATCTGCCAAGAGCGGCAAACATAAGAAGTCCGATGGAAGGCACGACGGATCCAAGAAGAAACACAACAGCAAGAATGGCAAGCAGGTATATTGGGAATCTTTCAATACTTATTTCATGTTTAGTAGTAGTACAAGGAGTCGATATACTTATGGTGTTCGACTAGGTACTGAAAGCAGTACACTAACCTAGGGATTGAAACATGTATTGGGAACTCCCAAACCGTAGGTTGTCGTACTCAGGTTCTTGTATGTACGTTGGCGAACGCCACAAAACTAGCATAGCGATTGGTTTCAGTAAACCGGGAATATTGGCGAAAAGTCGTCGTATTCTTCCAGTTTCAATATGTATATTTCAGTTCGCTCGAGAGCAGCCCCCTGATTACACCGACGAACTCGACGTCGACTTTGTCGTCGCGGGCTTCAAGCCTGCTCCCTACGTCCCTCCGAAGGTCTGTGACTAACATGAACAATACACACCTCTGCCGCTTTTGATTCCTAACTATGGCTTTGGCTAATTCATTCAGCGCTAAATTCCCTGATATCGCACATCTCTCGAGATCACTGAAGGCGATCGCTCAACGATCTTCTAGGATCCTCCTCGCAGTCGGGCTCACGTGAATTCGGTACCACCGCCTGTCGTCATCGGGCCACCGCCGTCGGATCCACCGCCTGGAGACGAGCTGGTGGGTGACACGGCGTGCAACAGACTACCAACATTCCTCATTCGCCGCTCACCCTCACTTCGCACACAACTTGTTTTGCATACTTTGTTCGAGCAAGATTCACACACAACAACATCACACCGAGACCTCACGCACAGTTCATACACAGTTCATGCGCTCAAACATTTTCCATAATCTTCAAGCATGTCACATTGTTAGCATTCATACGCACAGCTAATATAGTAGTTTAGTGCAAACTGGTGTGCGCATACCAACGAACCCCTCCTACACCATACACCGGACCTCATTTCAGTCCCAGATGTACTGGAGCTGCAAGGAAACAGCCTCAGCGATGGAGCGCTCGCGCCTTGCTTCAGCTGCCGCCGCCGCCAGCTACTTCCGTGTACCCGGGGCGCCCCGATCACCCGAACAACCCAAGACCGCGCCCACCCAGAGAAACTCGCCTTGCGAGAAGGTACTGTAGATACTACAGATAGGGGTACTGTAGATACTGTAGATAATGTAGATTGTACTGTAGATACAAGTTGGTTGAAGCAATCCGTCATTGATATTGCAATCTCGCGGACTATTCTGTCAAATGTTGCATTTTTTGCTTGTTGTGGCTAAAAATTCGGCGAGATTGTAACACAGGTAATTTCTTAGCCTAAAAAAATAGAAAAATGCGCGGACGCGAAAAGAAACCAGTTGATGTGCTGCTTGCATGGTGTGCATGGTGCCGAAAAAGAGCGCGGCTGCGGTGCTTTTATATTCGCCATCTTCGGCTTCTCCAAGGTAACTTTGTGAATGAACCGAATTTCAGAGCGCCAAGAAAGGTCTCCCCCCGTCGGATGGCGAAAATAAATCGGATACCGACGGCGATTCAGACAATGTGAAGACGGACGAGTTCAAAGTTTATTTTTTCGGAAATAGTCATCAAAATATTCGTCTTAAATGTATGTCTACTAAAATTTTCAGAGCTGCCATTCAAGTCCTGCAATGCCCGTCAAGGGAACGAAATCGGAGCATTTTAAGGTTTGAAGTATTCTTGCGCACCCAAACGCGGCCTTTGATTCGTAACCTGCATTTTACCATACTATGGTTGTAGCGTTTGGTGCCCCAAACTCTTTGAACTTCTGCCTCTCCTTTTCAAAAATGACGTTCTACAGCAGCAAAAGGCTCCCAAGACGCCCGAAGTCAAGAAGACGCCTGAAGCGGATCCCATTTCTAAAGCTCCCGCATCTCTTGGAGCATTGAAGGTTTCGAAAAACGTTCAAACTAAAAACATTCCATTTCCAGCCATCTCCCGCTTCCAAGGCAGAATACGTGCTACCATCGGCGTTTACGGCGAAGTCGGAGATTCAGGTATCTTTAAAGCAGGAGTGGGAGCAACTTTTTGACACCTTGCCAAGTCTGGGGCAATTGTGGCAAATGCACTTTTGGCCTGAGTCTGGTCGGGATTTCCGATATGAGGCTTGTGAGAATTCCTGATTGTTTTAGAGCGTCCAGAGTGCTGGAAAGGCGGAGAGGGAAACGCCGAAGAAAAATGCGAAAGCAAAATAAAAAAATCGTATGAGTCTCCCCTCCGACCCAAATGACCCCTCGTCCAAACACTTCCGAAACACCCGCAAATTCACTGTAAATGTCGAAGGAAGTCGTCGTGCTCTGGAGAGAATTGCTGGATAAAGAGATGTGATTTGCAGTGCGATTATTCAATGTGTTCGACTGGAGATGAAATCAAAGTAGAACTCAGAACTTACGGTGCTGGGGACAGGGGCATAGAAGAGTGCTACTCCATGAACAGCCCAAAAGTACCGCCCACAAGTATGCGAACACTTTTTCGCGCTTTTCGCTTGGCGAAAACTACTTTGGAAATGGAAAAATTGCGAGAGATGCCACTACTGTAGATTTTTTTTCGCTTTTTGGTACCTCCTATTGTCCGAGTTTTACGGGATGTCACGGCTAATAATGTTTTTTTCTTTTGCTTACGTGCTATCATGGTACCAGAATAAGGTTCTGAAAATTTTAGTCCCAAACTCCTCCTATTCGCGGAATAGGGGGCGGAATTTTCGTGCATTGTCAAAATTTGACAACCCATGCAATTCGGACAATGCAGTATTATCCCCGTTGTTGAAGAGCGCATTCTCCGCATCTTTTTTTCCGTCAATTGGTGGGAAAAGTTCGCGAGACCATGACGTCACCAGACCAGGGAACGATTGGAGATAATAAATAGAGAGTCCAATCAAGGAGACCAAGAACTGCCTAAGAGAGAAGGGTGGAGAAAAGGAAGAAGGTATACGGTAGTCACGAGCAGCCGAGCGGCGAGCGCTTCAATGGAGAATTTGATGTGGACGAACTCACAGGGTCTTTCTTTCCTATTCCAGCAAAGAACGATCAGCAACAGAGAACGAGCAGATTTAGCTGGAATCAGACTCCTTGCTAATGAGTGACTACCAAAATCAAGAGGCGGAGCTTCTGCAGAAACATCAGTGCCATGGGGTCACGTTGTTATTGCTTGCAAATGGAGTTCACGTGGAATCCCGTATAGAATTCAGCATGCGAAAATCACTTTGAAATGCATTAAAAATATAATACGTTTCTTTATAGAAATTTTAACCTATGGAATTTCCGAAATTGTGACGGAGCTTAGAATTGCTAGATTTTGTGTGATGGAATTTGAGGGTTCTCTGAAGCTGCTATTTCTTTTTGATTCAACATTTAAATTAAATTGAATTTTAACTCGGTTGTAGCCTTATGTTCTGGTAGTTCTCTGGAGCCGAACACAAAAGATGTGCTCGCATGATCGCGACGATTCGCACCTGTTCGGGTACTCTCTAAAACTGTCTCCTAAGTTCTCATCCCTCTCCTTCTCTTCTCTTCCTTCTCCCCGTCATGAGCGCTGTTCCCCGTTCACTTTTGTGTAGTGCAATGCGTTCACTCCGAAATATCCCAAGAATTTATTACAGCTGAGGTTTGCGACATATAAAAACAACCATGTTTCTGAGCTACCATGTGTATTGATTTTAAATTCCACCCTGGATACAACAACATAAACGATAATAACCCTCACAATACGATTACATTGTGTGATCCCTGAAGTCGAGCCGATAAGTCGTTAGACAATTTAAGATTTCCCTGTTGTTTTGTATACTAGAGATTCAAAACACTGTATGGCCTTTGAAGAGAAAAAATAGTACAAAACAAAAATAATACATTTAGATACAATGCCCGGGGAAGGTCTCACTGACGGTGGCTTCTCATGATCTGCAAAGAAAATATTTTTTAAAGTAAAATAAATGAAACTCTTTTGGACCCGGCCGGAAAGTCTACCATAACCATTACCGAGTTGAGGTTGAGACGGCGAAACTGGCGGAAGTGCAGCTTGCCACGGCCATCATGGAAGAACATGACTTCGGGTCCCTGCTTGAACGTTTCCCACTCTCCGTTCAGGGGTACGGTAGCTCGGATACCCTGAAAATATCACTAGTAATAACGTTCGTGATAATATTATCACTGGTAATAAATATAATTACCGCGGGGACAGCCTCGTTCAGGAAGGCATCCAGCTTGTCCTCCATGGCATCCTCAGTTTTGTCGCGTGCCGTGCGGTAGAGATCCATGAGAGGAGAAGCCGCCGCGAATCCTGGAATTATCACCAGTAATAATATAATCATGAGAATTATCACCACTGATAACATTATCACGAGCGACACATTTCGGTCGCCCCGAAACTATTCCCTGTCACGTACCTACACACAGAGCGATCACGGCCAGCAGGCGAGTCGAAGCCATTGCTCAGAGCTACCGTAACCGCGAGGAGAGGCTTCCCCGGGCTGGTACCATTTAGCATAGGAGAAGCCTTTTATACACGGTCCTGGGTGTCATGTGAAGTTGAGGAGATGGGGAATTCTGCTCCGGGTGAACCCCTCTTCTTTTCTTGTCTGCGTTTCCATGTGGACCACGTGTCGGTGCAATTATTGAATATATCGGCGTTTAGCGGTCTGAGCTCTCGCGTTAAACTCCACACTCTAGCAATAGGCGTCCCTTCCACGTGTAGGAGCACGTGGTGGAGTTCTCCCTATCTCAGATAATTAAAGAAGGGGAGCGTCTCGCACCCTGACTTCTCCTGCAAACGCATAAATCTGCGCTTGAAGTGACCGCGTGGAATTGAGATAACATGAAGAATAAGATTTAAGAATTCTGAATGCAAGACACGGGAAAGAGAGTTACCTTCTGTGCACTGCAGACAAAATGAACAGCAATCAGTGGACTCCACCTCCTCCCCTACCCTTCGTCCTCCACCTCCGTCTTCCCTCGAGCTCAGAGAATGACCAATACTGGACGATAACACGAGTTCGATATCCTTTCTTTTCTGCTTCTCTAACTCTCCAAGATTAGAATTATCTCTTCTTGAATAGAGGCAGAATAATTCAAACTAAATCAAGTTTCGGGGGTTCGAATGAACCCGAACCTTTGAGATCATCAGCAATGAAGGGAGAGAGGAGGAAGTGTAGCTTACTCGATCTCCTCTCCCTCTTCTCCTCCTCCTCCGCCCCCTGCACCGTCCTACTATTCCTCTTTTTCATCTCTCCTTCCTCCTCGCATCCCTCCACATCCTCCTCTCCACCTTCCCCTCAACTCCTCTCCTTTTCCTTCTCCTTCCACTCCTTTGTCTACTCTTATTTTCCTGCTCCCCTCTCTCCGATCTTCCCCTCTCTTACCCACCTCCATCTCTACCTCCACCCCCTCCACCCCCTCCCCTCCCTGCCTTCCCTTCCCTCCCCTCTGTCTTCCCCCACCCCCTCTTCCTTCTCCCCCTCTCCTTGCTCGATGTGAAGGGTCGACCGCCGAACCACCTGATGGCAATCAAATGAACTGTTAGAACGACCAACTCCATCTCTGATATCTTGTGATACGGCGTAGCCAATCAGTTCCTCGTTCTTCTTTTATTTAGTGCAAAATTGTGTTATGTTAAGTTTTTGTGGACTATTATTGGGATACGATTCATCGCATTGTCGGGAATGTTTTTTTCCGCCGGCCAGCGCATAAAACAGAGTTGTCGTTTCAGGTTCTCTTCATCGCAAATGTATGCCTGGCTCGCGCTCATTCTGATTCTTCATCGAAGAGAAAACAAAAAGGAGTCGTTCTAGGATCGTCAAGGTTCCTTTTTGTATTTATTATTGGTTTTCGCAACGTTATAATGCAGTATCTGCTTCTTCTCTTCTACGAAAGGATTCAGTAAGCCAAAGGAAGAAAAAATGAAATCGATGTCGTTTTATTCGTCACGGTGGATACAAATAGCAAGTAGAGAGAAGAGAGTACAGACACAGAGAGTAATTATCTGCATATTTGTTCAGACGAAATGACTTCTGAACGACTCTCGTTTCCCCGTCTCATTTGCCTCCTTTTGATGACGTCTACTCTGATTTACCGTATACAATGGCAATAGTTTGCTGTACTTTTGGCACCATTTCTAGCATTATATCTTTTGCAAGAATCGTCCGAAACGATTCTTTTTTGTATGTTGCATTCTCATGCGCATCTAAACAACTTGTTGTTTGCACTTTTTTGATGTTTTGACTTTTTAGCCCACTTTACAGAGGCAGTTTCATCTATTCTTTGAAATAACTTTTCAGGGAATTGTTGAAACACGCTCAGTTTTGGCATATTACTTCTTTGAAGGTCTCTAAACAACTTGTTGTTCGCACTTTTTTGATTTTTTGACTTTTTAGCCCACTTTACAGAGGCAGTTTCACCTATTCTTTGAAATAACTTTTGAGGGAATTGTCGAAACACGCTCAGTTTTGGCATATTACTTCTTTGAAGGTCTCTAAACAACTTGTTGTTCGCACTTTTTTGATTTTTTGAATTTTTAGACCTCTTTACAGAGGCAGTTTCACCTATTCTTTGAAATATCTTTTGAGAGAGTTGTTGAAACACGCTTAATTTTGGTACATTACCTTCTTACAAGGGAATCATTACATCCTAAGGTGGCAATTCCGGGTCGGATATGGGGCGCTGCACTACTCCGGGGGGCAAACTACCAAATACACGAAAATTGGTCTCGGAATGGCTACTACGTAGGAGTTGAGTGGTAAAAATGGAAATTTTCAAATTTGTTTAAA
>JACMIG010001841.1:1743-16761 GCA_014805385.1 Levipalatum texanum
AGCACAAAAATCCCCCGAGGATTTTTGTGGCGCGGGAACTAAAGTTCCGCCCGGCACAAATATCCCCAAAACACCTCTTTTCCTGGTTTCGGGTGTTTTTTTAAAATCTGGCGTCCTCATATACGTCAAAACTGCCACAACTTTGTACGGTGTGCGCTACATATTTGGCAATGCACGAGAAAGCATCGTATAGCTATACTATTGTCCAGTATTACAGTGATGCGGAGGCGACCCGCGAATGATTCTGAGAAAAACAGTGAGATGAATGTTTCATCAAGCTTCATTAGATTCATTACGCTATTTATCGCGGAATCGTTAGCCGGTCGCCTCCATATCACATTTATGCCTGACAATACAGACAATGCTTGGATGCAGGTGACCACGACGCGTATGGAAAGGAAGGACGTGGCTTCCATGCGCAAGCTTGAGGAGTAGAATGGAGAGAAGAATATAAATTCTATCGCGTTTATTAATTTATTTCACAAGTGAAATGTAGCATTCCACGCCGTTATCCCGACC
The DNA here is from genome assembly GCA_014805385.1 of Levipalatum texanum. Classification (NCBI taxonomy): domain Eukaryota; kingdom Metazoa; phylum Nematoda; class Chromadorea; order Rhabditida; family Diplogasteridae; genus Levipalatum; species Levipalatum texanum. Next base: position 2,263 of record JACMIG010001841.1, read on the forward strand.
GATTGAAGGCTCAACAGTGCCAGTTTACTGTACACGTTTGGACTTAAATGCCACTGCTGATTAAGGGCGCGAATCATAATCTCAATCATTCGACGATTATGTGTTGTTTTCGATTTTCGTGCCAGAGATGGCACAAAAATCCCCCGAGGATTTTTGTGGCGCGGGAACTAAAGTTCCGCCCGGCACAAATATCCCCAAAACACCTCTTTTCCTGGTTTCGGGTGTTTTTTTAAAATCTGGCGTCCTCATATACGTCAAAACTGCCACAACTTTGTACGGTGTGCGCTACATATTTGGCAATGCACGAGAAAGCATCGTATAGAGCTATACTATTGTCCAGTATTACAGTGATGCGGAGGCGACCCGCGAATGATTCTGAGAAAAACAGTGAGATGAATGTTTCATCAAGCTTCATTAGATTCATTACGCTATTTATCGCGGAATCGTTAGCCGGTCGCCTCCACATCACATTTATGCCTGACAATACAGACAATGCTTGGATGCAGGTGACCACGACGCGTATGGAAAGGAAGGACGTGGCTTCCATGCGCAAGCTTGAGGAGTAGAATGGAGAGAAGAATATAAATTCTATCGCGTTTATTAATTTATTTCACAAGTGAGATGTAGCATTCCTCGCCGTTATCCCGACCGATTGAAGGCTCAACAGTGCCAGTTTACTGTACACGTTTGGACTTAAATGCCACTGCTGATTAAGGGCGCGAATCATAATCTCAATCATTCGACGATTATGTGTTGTTTCGTATGTAGTTACTTTCTTCTGGTGTTGCGTTTGCCTGGGATTTACCCAACCATGAAGTTGCAATCATCTTACATTTGGAACCCTTCTTCCAGTGTGGAGCGGGAATTGGATTTCTCCATGAATCTGCGAATAACGACTAGAATGTCGAGGAAATCATTCACTTCGATCGGCGTCTCGAATCAGTCAATACCTTGGATGTTCGCTATAGACAGAGGGGAACGATGTCGCTGAGGAGACCTGCTCAGCAAATGTCCTTTCGAATGGTTGAAGCTTGTCCCGAGAGGTGAAAGCGTTCCCTTTCACGCCAGCCCTGATCGCTATCTAAATGGTGAAATGGTGTGCAACTCCTCTTTCTTTGTGTTCAGGATGGGCTGGAAGCTCTAGGAACATTAAACGGAGTTGCGGAGTCACACTAATGGGCCGGGATGACGAGAGGAGCGGGGTGATGCGCTATTGCCCCGAATTGATTTTGCTCCGCCGCACGTCAACTCAACGCGTTTTGGCATGATCAAAAATTTGTGGTACTGCATGAACTTTGAAACATCTTCTGGCTCCCTTCCCCTCCCCTATCCCCTTTCCGCCTCCCTCGCATCTCGAATCACTTACTACCCTACCCCATTGGGTTTCAAATTTAAAGTTCTAATAGTGTCTCATAACTAGTGAGACAAAGTCGAGAACTTTATTTATTTCAACATTACTCTTAAAAATAAAGTTATTCTCAATCATGTTCGAAGATATTCTGCCATCATGCCAGCAGCTGTTCGATTCCACATCCACTCCTCGACTGCTGTTTTCAGATCCACTTGGTACTTGATGTTCCTCTTTTCGCAGTTGCCTTAGAGGCTCCGGAAGACATGGTAATCGCATGGGGACAGGTCAGGACTATACGGAGGATGGGTAATCACGTTGATCCCAAACGCCACCAATTTGTCGTGGGTGATCTTTGCCTTGTGGGTCGCGCGTTGTCAAAGAGAAGTTGGGAATCATGGTGTCCTGTGCACGCGCTGGGTCGCCGAATAGGCGGAGATTCTCCCGACATGGCCCTCCTTCTACTGGGGGGGTGAGAGATTGGGGCAAGACAGTCGGTTTCACTGGGCGAGAACTGATATTTTTGAGAGACCTGTTGTCTTGGAAGTTCCAGTGACGGCCGATCTTGCACACACTCATATATAATAGGAAATGAACAATACCTGAGTAGGGCGATGACATCTTCGCGTCGAATGTTCGATATGGTCTTAACAGCGACTTCAGTTGAGCCACGCCACACGCCGTGCTGGACCTATGAATGTATTTTTGGGACGTAATATCTGAAAGGGTCCCAGCAATGATCTACTGGAGAGACTATTTTGAGCATGAGAATGGGTTCGGACCGATAGTGGATGACGCAAACACATAACGAAAAGTTTAGAAAAAATTTCTAAACCTTTAAATCGAATTCGAAAATCGGAAATTCGTCGCAGGCGAACGAGGACGCTTTAATTCAATCAGGACGGGAAACATACATTTACTATGTTAGTTCGGTTACCCGTGGATCGGAAAAAAAGGGAAAAAAACCCGTACAATCTTCGGACATTAATATCGGGGAACCTAGGATATCTCGGCTCCCATAAGCAGTGAAGGGATATATTGCAGGCGTGTTTGACATAATTATAAGTTGATATCCATGATACTGTAGCCAGATATTAGATTGGCAATAAATTTTTCAAAAGCTGCTACAGTACCGGCCAAAAGAATAGGGACAATTTTTCGACTCTTCATATCTCGGCCCAGAATGGTCCAATCCGGGTGAAACAAAAAATCATTTTGTTGTGAAAGCTCTCCTGATGACGGCTCTGGGGTCGAAATTGCCGATTTCGGAATTCTAAGGGTCGAAATTTTATTCCCGTATCGATTTTTTGCACTTTTTGCAATTTCACCGCACCGACATATATACATATGGTGAAATTGCAAAAAGTGCAAAAAATCGTTACGGGAATATGCAAATTTCGACCCTTAGAATTCCGAAATCGGCAATTTCGACCCCAGAGTCATCTGGAGAACTTTTACAACAAAATGATTTTTTGTTTCACCCGGATTGGACCATTCTGGGCCGAGATATGAAGAGTCGAAAAAGTGTCCCGCTGCTGCTTGTTGTCACTTTCAATGCATACGCCATTGACATGAAAACACCAAAATGCTCCGAGGTTAGATTCAACCTTGCCACGGAAATTAATTGTTTCGCCGAGGGGTATTGATGAATCCGACTCAACTTTCGCTGTATTGTAGGACAAAATCAAAACGGTTAGGGTAGGAAAGTTCAGGATAGTTTGGCTTGCTCAAACCGAATTTTCTTGCGAAACACCCGCTGGAGGAGTTGAGCTGGAAAAATACTTCTGCATCTACTCCACGTTTATTGAGGATCTCAACCCAGGTAGTTTGCTATATTTTGGGGCGAACAATGTGATTCCCAGGAAACGCATTCAACGTGGCTTATGGAAAAAAATTCTTATCCGTCAAACTTATTTGTCCCGAAAAAAAACATGAACATAAAAACTCACATGATCAAATCGGCACCTTTCGACGTTTTGAACCCTGTTCAACAGTACCACCCAGTGTGTCCCATGCGCTACGGGGCGATGGAGGTTACTTATGTGGGTGCACCATCAACCATACATACCGGGACTCCCAGACACCGCTATCCAGGCTGGTCCACAGGGAGGGTCATTTGGTAGGAAATTACCCAGACCAAGTGATATGTACATACATATCATCTTGAAAAATTTTCGGTGACCTTTTTCCATATATTCGGAAAAAATGATTGAACGTGTTATTCTTCTTAGGAAAAGTGCTACGTTAGTCCCAAATGGCACTAGTAGTTTTATTGGAAAATGTACGATAAAAGGTGGGTGAAGAATCTTCCACGGCTCGCTGTGATCTTTATTTGACCGAATGACCGGAGCAGCAAAATGATAAATCTCACCCGCCGAAGTTTAAAGTTTGACCCTCTGAACTTTCGAGGAACACAGAAATTTTGATTCGAATTCTGACCAACCGAACTCCACGAGCCAGTTCGAGCGTTTTCCAACAACAAATAGCAGTTATAACTCTTTTGTGATGTCAAGACAACGTTTTACACGAAAAAACTTCAGGAACGTAGTCCGCTATATTCCTTACGGTAAGGTATATTCCTTACGGTCACGTTGGCATGTTGAGCAGAATTGGTGTCCGTGCAGAAATTGTTTGTGGACTCGAGTAATAGTAGGACCTCTCCCGCAACGGTATTCAAAATTCTGTACTTAAATCCGCATGTTTTGTTACCCGACAATGCGTACTCCCTAATTTTTACAATACGAATTGAAGTTTCACTGACAACTCCGAAGCGTCCATTTCCCAAGACGCCATCCATCGTAAGCTCGGATGCCTTGATATTGCACGCAGTCTGTGCGCACTTTGCTGCCACGAGAGGGGCCGGAAATGTAAGGCGACAGCACAAGGCACCGGCGTTTTCTGAAGAGAAATGTTTCGGTAACCTGATTGTTTCGCTTTTATCGTAATGGTTGGCTTTTTGGGCGGGATATTAATCGAGATTTGTCAATTCATACTCGAAATTACCTTTGAAATTCTGTACGATCGCTGGGACGGAGGCAAACTCGTGTTCATGATTGTCGATGCTAATGCAATACTGGCTACCCTTGGGATAAAGCAGGTAGTGCTTGACCAATGGCGCCCGCTCGTTATTACAGTCTCTGCAAATAGTAGTAAGTATGAGAGCTTGATAAGAGATTATCACATTAGTCAGAAATCCGTTTCATTCTCCAGATAATTCCAAAAAATGCATAGGAGAATAGCAGGACCTGACAGTTAGGATGTAGTTGGAAACGGAATTTTCTTCCCTCCGTAACAGATAAGCTCCTCGGCTCAGCTTCGATGACATGACCATGCCTTCTGCCTCATCACTGTTTGCACAGTCCGAAAAGTATCTGTAGAAAGGGATTCCATTGTATTAATGACGATCTTCGTTGCTCAAAAGCTCCAACCATTGGGTCTTCATCACATGTACATATAGTATGTAGGTATCTACATAAAATGAAAACACCGTGATATAAAGCAATCCATCTCTAATTTCGAAACATTAGAGATGCACATATAGTATGTATGTAGGTATCTACATGTTTTCGATGTACGTTACGATTTGAGAAAATAATGCTTTAGTTGCTTGGATATGCTTGCATACTCTTTGTTCTCGACTGATTCTGGACGGGAGACGCAAGTCGTAGGCACATATCCGCGTTTGTCAACTTCGTGTTTGCGGATGTTCATGGAGACGACTGCGGACGTACCAGAAACAATGGGCTTAAAATGTTGTTTACATTACTGATTACAATGGGAGACAGGTATGAATTAATGCCAATCAGATCGGCCAATCAGATCGAAGTAGTGGTAAATTTCATTAAAATCCGGTCGCTCATCAGGATTGGCATTCCAGCATTTGGCCATGATATCATCATACATCTAAAAATTATAAAATCGAATATGTAAAGCAGAGGTTGTTACCTCCTGTGGACAATCTTGAGGTCGCTGCATTCTGTGACCAGCCACCACCTTCTTGTAAGCTTTTAGTGCGCTCTTGATCTCAGGGTAGGGTTCCTAATAAACATTAAGACGCGTTCACTGTAACATTCGAGCATGCCCGGACAAGGTGGTACAACCAAACGAACTGATGGGCATGGTTTTCCACATTGGTGTGTCCGAGGTCCTTATTACCAAAACATACTTTGCGCATTTTAGACCATGACACACGTATGTATCATGGGTTGAAAAATTCCCATGAGGTCCACCCTTATCTCTCAAATAGGCAGTCCGTTTCGGCAAATCCCTGAACATTGTATGTGTGGAAGTGGTAGGTGGGCTCAATACAAGCAACTTTTATATATTTAGAATATTTGAAATGGTCGTGGAAAGAAGATACAAAGAGTTGATTTGCATCAACTTCTCGAAAAAATCGAGGTTTTGAACACTCAAATTCACTTTGTAAAAAAGTATTTTATATTTTTTTATATTTTTATCTTATACCGAGGAGACATCAGTCTACATTTTCCACATGAAATCAGAGGTCCCGCTGGCAAAAAGTTTTCGAGAAAAACATTAAAAACCATTTAAAGAAGGTCTGGCAGCCACTTCTTGGCCAAATTCCAATCTTAATGGAGTGCATTTCTCCAGCAGTCGACGTATGGAAATGAGACATTTCGATACGTCGATGTCTGGAGAAATGCACTCCATTAAGATTGGCATTTTGCCAAGAAGTGGCTGCCAGACCTTCTTTAACTATCAAAGTGACCAATAAACTTTTGTACGTTGTACCTGGAATTTGATCTTCCCACACGATGTGCAATTAGTTTGCATCACAGTTTTGAATGTTTCCGCAACGCTCAGTATGGAAAAGTTGACCGTTAGTAGATCGACATTCTGTTCACAGAACTTCCGCTTACAAGATGGACATGCGAAGCTATATCGATTGATTCTCCCTGATCACCAAGCCCTTGCCTACCTCGAGTGATGAGCATGGTCCTGCAGTATACGTAGGGACCGCAACGTGATTCGCAAAACTTCACCAAAATGAACTGAATTAGGCTCATCATTTAGCCCTGGATTTGGCATTGATCATGCTTTTTTCCGTTTCTCGATATCTCATAGTATTGCCGAGATATGACTCGAAAACTAGCGCGCGTCGCTTGAGGGGAGAGGTGCCAAAAGGTGGGCCGCGACGCGCCCAATGGCCGCGTCGCGGATCGCTTGCGGGCGGAAATGATGACGCGCCACTAAAACACAAATAGCAGCCAAAATAACGCGTTTCAAATGCTGATTTTTTGGCAGAAGTTGCATTACTCTTCCAGGAATGTCATCGTATTCCGCCAAAATCAAACGGTTGTCGGTTGAATTAGCCGCACCTCGATTTGTGAATCCAACGCAACTCTAGTCTTTTTCCGGCTCAAAATTTTCCGTTATGAGCACTTCTAATCAACTTTGGCTGAATTCCAACGTATGTAGAATTGAATAAGCTGCAAAATGAGCCCAAGATCGACGAATTTGGTGCAGTATTCAGACTGCTATTTCAATCGGCCGCTTTTCGGCCATTTCGTGTCCCCCCCAAAGTGGGCGGAGCTTACGGCCCCTAAGTATACGGATGCACCTGCGGCAGAAGGTGTGGCCGCATAGCAGGTTCAACGGCGTCCGAGTGTTATATAGAAATTCGATGTTTCGGAATTATAGTAGGATCAATATTTATATTATGGCTCCGAATAACAGCTGGGGAAATATGGAATAAGTGGTTCAAAGTGGTACGAAAAGGACTGGGAAGAACTTCTTGGCAAGTTGCCAGTCTTAATGGGAGTGCATTTCTCCAGACTTCGACGTATGGAAATCCTACATTTCGATACGTTGTCTGGAGAAATGCACTCCCATTAAGACTTGGCAATTTTCCAAGAAGTTCTTCCCAGTCCTTCTTTAAGTTTGGCTGAAAGTTCGCCCATGCACCATCACATACCGTAGAGCTCGTAACAGACGCCACAGGAGCAGTCCCGCTCGAGGTTGTCCATCGTCGTTGGCTAGGGAGCGTGTGATAAAAATGACTAGCAATTGCTGGGAGTCCCGATCGATAACTGGACTGCCACTGGTCCTCTTCTCTTCGTTGCTCTCACAAGCTCACACGCAGCTGTCTCTCGCCCGAGCTCTTAGTAGACCAGGAATCCTGAATGATCATGCCAGTTGCTCTTTATACTCCCGCAATCGCTTGGTCCTATTGGAGTATCCAAAAATTTGCAACCGATTCCCGGAATGTTGCAGAGAACAAGCAACTGGGAAGATAGATGTTGCGAATTTTCTTGAGAGCGGCTAACCACGGGAACTATTGTTCCGAGCTGCTTGCAATCCGAACATGGATTGATAGGTGTAGCAGATGACGCGGTCGCGTTCGAAACACCATCTGTCGTCAGAAGATATGAGGTTGGATGCGGGTCCGTAAAACAAGGGAACCGAGAGAGGAGCGGAGATCATCACCAGCGGAAGAATTGGTGGAGAATGAGAAGAGGGGTGAGTCATCGAGACCTGCCCCGGAGTGTGGATGCAACCCTTACTGAATATATGAGGAAGAGAATACTGCATTATTTTTCCGTTCGCATATGGATGTCAAATAATGTCTTTCAACTTCAATACGATACAAGTTGATGTGCTTTGTTAGTGGGGTCGAGAGGGCAATTTTCACGAAATATTTAGGATCCGGAATTAGATATTGTGAATATTGATTCGTGGCCAAAAAAGATTCCACATTTTTCCGCTCAGCTTGTGGAGTTCCATCTCAGCTCTAAAAGCTCACGACGAATACGTTCTATATTCGTCAGTCTTTCTTCAGTTGAAGGTTGAAGGCTTAGGTTGCCGACAGGGTAGAACTGTGTCTGAAAGAGGAACAAGGGTTGTCAAACGCGTCTCTTCCGGGGGATCAGGCCATATACTGTAGAGAACCCGGAGCGTGCAAATTTCCACTCCCGAGCAAAACCAATGACGTATTGTATGCGTTTTTGATCTACCTCATCGAACCCCGTTTCATGAACAGTGTGATTCACCACAATTTGAAAGCCAGTTAAAAGTGTTAAATCTAATTGCAAGGTGAACGTTGACTGTAATTGGAATTGTAAGAGTGTGGGAATTGGAATGCTTCGGTTTCCCGAGAATAGCTTCGGCTTATACAGTGGTGGAGATTCCCCTTGAACAACGGGGTATCCCCTTCAACCCGTGGCCATTTATTCGCCGATGCAGGCTGAAAATGGCTTCTTACTAAAAAAACTAACATGGTCGATTACACCAGTCCACCAAAAATCAGAACTAGAGACGATTGTTTCGAATTTAGGCGGCAGTTCAAAGTTTCCCATTCAATTTGCCAGGCGTGAATCGACAACTAAAAAACGCCAGCCCCTCCCTGCCAGGGAGATTTTGAAGTTCCTCCTAAATTTGAAACGATCGTCTCGGGTGCTGATTTTTTGGTGGACAGGTGTAATCGACCACGGAGAATACGCCAACATTTTAGTAAGAAGCTAATTTCAGCCTGCATCGGCGAATAAATAGCCAAGGGTTGAAGGGGATGCCCCGTGTATCCCTTTTGTTCAGGGGGAATCTCCACCACTGTATGTACAAGAGTGCTTACCGGTGCATTCGAATCCTGCACCGTTTCCTCAGTCTGTCCTTCGAAACGCACGATATGGCTTTGACTGCATTTTGCTTCTGCACTGGGACGCTTCCACAGCATGATACCGCACTCGTTGCAAGCCCGAATTTCCTGTATCTTACATTTTAAATGTGTTAAGACAGGTTTAACATACGTATTCAGCTCGTTCGACGAGCAGATTCATCTTGCTACACAACTCACACTCAATGATGCAGTTGTCGGAGTTCTGCAAAAATAGGATCCAACCAAGGTTTCGATTTCCCGATTTCAAATCGCAACCGAGGCACACGACCATTCAGTCATAGCGATGACACACACCGGATCACGATTGGCTGCATTCAACCACGCGTTACAGACGCCACACGCTGCTTCGTAAATTTCGATCGATTCGAAGAATACGGCTCGCGCGTTAATCGGCTAAAATAGATGCATTCACTTTGAAGCGAATCTAGCCAACAGTCTTTGGAGCTCTTGCTTGCTTCGCCTTTGGTACTTGAAGTTGAACCTAAATATAGGGCGCCTTTCTGACTCTTCACTAAACAAGTGCTTTCAGGAACTTATTGTCATCTTGCTATCTAAATGGGGATGCATTAGTACATACATCTGAAATTTTACAGGATTTTTAGGCGTGCCCCAATGCATGCCAGACCATCATCAAAATTACCTTCTGTTGTTGTAGATTGTGTTGATTCACTCTCTCTTCAGATTTTTCGTCCTGCTTCATCTTCTTGAAGCTTTCCGCGACGCTCACAGCAGTGTAGTTAACGTAGAGCAGATCGATTTTTATCGTGTGGAACTTGCGTTTGCAGGAGGGGCAATTGAATCTGATTGTTCTTTTGGTATTCCTTCTTAACGATATCCACAGCAAAATAACCGTTTTACGTATTGAATAACTCGGTGAGTACAATATTACTAGAAATCACGTTTTCATGATATTTGGTCTTCAATCAAAATTCAAGGAAAATCTCCCACCTCGGATTATTTGCCTGTTCCTTCAGCTCTCTGATGCACCTTCTGCAGAAGGTGTGCCCACACGGCAGATTCAATGGAGTCCGCGATTCACAGGAATCTGAAAAAACGACGATTACCATTTGAATCGGGTAAAAAGTACACACATACCGTAGAGCTCCCAGCACACGCCGCAGGTGCAGTCGCGCTCGAGGTTCTCCATTGGAAAATCGAGTTGAAAATTCTAAAGGGAGAACGGATAGAGAGCGATGAGGAAACTGCAGAGAATATTGTTTTGACGCCAAGAGCAGGTCATGGGCACTGGCATAGGGCTCAGTAACCCGGCATTCTGGGAAAATAGGAAGGAGAGGGAGCGTGAGAATGAGTTCTTCTAAGCAAAACAATTTAATCAGAAGTAAATGATGTATGATAGGATTGTATAGGATATTATGGTAGTGCAGAAACTGTTCATTGCACCTGTTCTCTCTCCACAGTTCTCTCGTTCCTCTTACCGCCAGGTATGTGAGATAAACGAGATAACTGTGATGAGGGATCGTAGGGCGATGAGCGTACGTTCAGTATGGCGAATTCCGCCCACAACACATGAAGTTTGATAGGAGTTTCTAGGAGAGGAAATGAATAATCTCGTGTGGACGCGGTACAACGGTTGGAAGGGTGTTTTACCACGAAATGTTTATTATATTATCCGGAATTCCATCACAACACACAAGTTGTTAGATATTTCAAGTTCTAGGATATTGATAATAAATGGTCTACTTGGTCCTGATTCGCAGGCACCAGTAGTCCAATATCGAGAAGAATCAGAAAATATGCTCATGCCACATTTTTCCACTCATCTTGTGGAGTTCGCAAGTCGTCATACCATCCTTCATAGGTCAATGATAGTTAAGGTTCGTATAAGATAAAATCATCGCCGGAAAATGGAGAAACGAGATTGAAAAAGAAAACAGATTGAAAGGAAAAAGAGAGAGATTGAAATAAGAAAAGAGATTGAAAGGAGAAAAGAGATTGAAAGGAGAAAAGAGATTGAAATGAGAAAAGTGATTGGAAGGAGAAAAGAGATTGAAATCAGAAAACAGATTGAAAGGAGAAAAGGGATTGAAAGGAGAAAAGAGATTGAAATCCCCGTCTCTTGGTCTGTGAAACGCTCGACTGACTTTGACTGCATTTCTCTTCAGCACTGGGCCGCTTCCACAGCATAATACCGCACTCTTCGCATGCACACATTTCCTGTATCCTGCATTTCGAACTGGCCAGAGAGGTTTCACATACGTATTCAGGTCGTTCGACGAGCAGATTCATCTTGTTACACAACTCACACTCAACGATGGAGTTGTCGGAGTTCTGCAAAAATAGGGTCGGAACACGGTTTCGATCTCCCGATTTCAAATCGCTACCTACACATACATACTACCACTCATCCATAACGATGACACTCACGGGATCGCGATTGGCTGCATTCAACCATGCGTTACAGACGCCACACGCTGCTTCGTAAATTTCGATCGTTTTGAAGAATACGGCACGAGCGTTAATCGGCTAAAATAGATACATCACATTGAAGCGAATCTAGAAAACTGTCTTAGGAGCTCTTGCTTGCTTCGCCTTTGGTCCTTGAGGTTGATCCTAAATATATGCTGTCTTTCTGGCTCTTCACTAAACAATGGGTGGCTGAAACTTCCTGTCATCTTGCTATCTAAATGGGGATGCATTGGCGCATACATCAGCAAATTTACAGGATTAGTAGGCGTAAACATATGCCCCAATGCATCACCATTTTCGAGATCCCTTCATCAAGACCTTCATCAAAATTACCTTCTGTTGTTGTAGATTGTGTTCTTCAGATTTTTCGTCCTGCTTCATCTTCTTGAAGCTTTCCGTGACGCTCACAACCGTATAGTTTACCAGGAGCAGATCGATATTTATCGTGTGGAACTAGCGTTTGCAGGACGGGCAACTAAATGTGATAGATATTTGGAATGTCTTATTAACGATATTCACTGCATTTCACTTACCTTGAGTATTTAATCCTGAAACTTTTGAGGCCTTTTTTGCTAATATAAGATATATTTTATGAGGCTCCAACCTCAGATTATTTGCATGTTCCTTCAGCTCTCTGATGCACCTTCTGCAGTAGGTGTGTCCGCACGGCAGATTCAGCGGAGTCCGCGATTCCCCGGAATCTGAAAGGGCGACGATTCCGAGTGAAATGTCACCCGCACACCCTAAACGTACCGTAGGGCTCGAGGCACACGCCGCAGGTGCAGTCGCGCTCGAGGTTCTCCATTGGAAAACGAGTTGACAATTCTAAATGGAGAACGGACAGGGAGTGATGAGGTAACTGCAGAGAATATTGTTTTGGCGCCAAGAGCAGGTCATGGGCACAGCCATAGGGCTCAGTAACCCGGCATTCTGGGAAAAGAGGAACGAGAGGGAGCGTGAGAATGAGTTCTTCTAAGCAAAACAATTTAATCAGAAGTAAATGATGTATGATAGGATTGTATAGGATATTATGGTAGTGCAGAAACTGTTCATTGCACCTGTTCTCTCTCCACAGTTCTCTCGTTCCTCTTACCGCCAGGTATGTGAGATAAACGAGATAACTGTGATGAGGGATCGTAGGGCGATGAGCGTACGTTCAGTATGGCGAATTCCGCCCACAACACATGAAGTTTGATAGGAGTTTCTAGGAGAGGAAATGAATAATCTCGTGTGGACGCGGTACAACGGTTGGAAGGGTGTTTTACCACGAAATGTTTATTATATTATCCGGAATTCCATCACAACACACAAGTTGTTAGATATTTCAAGTTCTAGGATATTGATAATAAATGGTCTACTTGGTCCTGATTCGCAGGCACCAGTAGTCCAATATCGAGAAGAATCAGAAAATATGCTCATGCCACATTTTTCCACTCATCTTGTGGAGTTCGCAAGTCGTCATACCATCCTTCATAGGTCAATGATAGTTAAGGTTCGTATAAGATAAAATCATCGCCGGAAAATGGAGAAACGAGATTGAAAAAGAAAACAGATTGAAAGGAAAAAGAGAGAGATTGAAATAAGAAAAGAGATTGAAAGGAGAAAAGAGATTGAAAGGAGAAAAGAGATTGAAATGAGAAAAGTGATTGGAAGGAGAAAAGAGATTGAAATCAGAAAACAGATTGAAAGGAGAAAAGGGATTGAAAGGAGAAAAGAGATTGAAATCCCCGTCTCTTGGTCTGTGAAACGCTCGACTGACTTTGACTGCATTTCTCTTCAGCACTGGGCCGCTTCCACAGCATAATACCGCACTCTTCGCATGCACACATTTCCTGTATCCTGCATTTCGAACTGGCCAGAGAGGTTTCACATACGTATTCAGGTCGTTCGACGAGCAGATTCATCTTGTTACACAACTCACACTCAACGATGGAGTTGTCGGAGTTCTGCAAAAATAGGGTCGGAACACGGTTTCGATCTCCCGATTTCAAATCGCTACCTACACATACATACTACCACTCATCCATAACGATGACACTCACGGGATCGCGATTGGCTGCATTCAACCATGCGTTACAGACGCCACACGCTGCTTCGTAAATTTCGATCGTTTTGAAGAATACGGCACGAGCGTTAATCGGCTAAAATAGATACATCACATTGAAGCGAATCTAGAAAACTGTCTTAGGAGCTCTTGCTTGCTTCGCCTTTGGTCCTTGAGGTTGATCCTAAATATATGCTGTCTTTCTGGCTCTTCACTAAACAATGGGTGGCTGAAACTTCCTGTCATCTTGCTATCTAAATGGGGATGCATTGGCGCATACATCAGCAAATTTACAGGATTAGTAGGCGTAAACATATGCCCCAATGCATCACCATTTTCGAGATCCCTTCATCAAGACCTTCATCAAAATTACCTTCTGTTGTTGTAGATTGTGTTCTTCAGATTTTTCGTCCTGCTTCATCTTCTTGAAGCTTTCCGTGACGCTCACAACCGTATAGTTTACCAGGAGCAGATCGATATTTATCGTGTGGAACTAGCGTTTGCAGGACGGGCAACTAAATGTGATAGATATTTGGAATGTCTTATTAACGATATTCACTGCATTTCACTTACCTTGAGTATTTAATCCTGAAACTTTTGAGGCCTTTTTTGCTAATATAAGATATATTTTATGAGGCTCCAACCTCAGATTATTTGCATGTTCCTTCAGCTCTCTGATGCACCTTCTGCAGTAGGTGTGTCCGCACGGCAGATTCAGCGGAGTCCGCGATTCCCCGGAATCTGAAAGGGCGACGATTCCGAGTGAAATGTCACCCGCACACCCTAAACGTACCGTAGGGCTCGAGGCACACGCCGCAGGTGCAGTCGCGCTCGAGGTTCTCCATTGGAAAACGAGTTGACAATTCTAAATGGAGAACGGACAGGGAGTGATGAGGTAACTGCAGAGAATATTGTTTTGGCGCCAAGAGCAGGTCATGGGCACAGCCATAGGGCTCAGTAACCCGGCATTCTGGGAAAAGAGGAACGAGAGGGAGCGTGAGAATGAGTTCTTCTAAGCAAAACAATTTAATCAGAAGTAAATGATGT
>JACMIG010001844.1:6895-17837 GCA_014805385.1 Levipalatum texanum
TTTTTTCCACACAATCTTATTCGCACTGGAATCTCACAACTGAGTAGCCGCAAAGGGCGTATGCTTGGCATTCACACCCCATGCTAACCCCACGCGCATGAGCCCTGGATCCATCAGGGATCAGAGAAATAAAATTCCAAACACTATGTACCGTTACTTTCCGATCAACCTAATACCATTTATAAGCTATCGAGTATTGATCTTTATTGATTGATTGCATGTGATGTAGTTCTGTGGATGCGAGTTTCCTGGCGAAGGAGGACTTCTCCACACTGCATCCCTTGTGATGGAGAGGACATACCACCAGCAGTAGCCCCCTCCCACAAGTGAGTGAGTTGGTGATCGTTGCTGGATTTTGATCGTGGGATTACTTCCCCTTCTTCTGAATCCAGAATATGATGTAGATGGCAGGTCATAGCGGAAGCGGATGCGAGATGGCGACGAACGTGGTGATAGTGGGAGGGCGGCCTCGATGTTCCTCATCCACCGCCACCAAGAAGGAAACGACCGCATGGCTTGAATAAGTACGATTTAAAATATATACTTGTTCTGCCTCATCTTTTGAGACGGAACTCTTTACAAGAATAGCTCTGTCTGAAAACGGAACGTCCGCAATTTCTCTCTCTCATTTCTAGACAAGGAGCTCCTGTCTGCGGACAGTACCGCTTTTACTATCCCTACTTTTTTGATCCAACGATTGCAGGTCAAAGGGAGTGTTCTACGTCGGCTTCCCCCCAAGAACTCGTTCGGCCACGCTCTCAACTAGCAGCGCCAAGGTACAGATTGATAGAGGGGGAGATCGCTACCAATTCGTTATCTCATTTTCTTTGGAAATCTCATCATTCTCTGCATCTTCCAGGGTACATTCCTGCTTCTTTGAAACATCCACTACTTTAATAATGCGTTGTTCTCCAGGTCCCCTCTTCTCGAGTCGTCGAGGAACTCGTCATCTTGGACAGTCATCTCCGTCCTAATCATCATCGTCATACCACCGATATTTACTTTCTTCCCCTTTTATCGAGCTTCTTTCCTTTGATTGGGGGCGTGCGCGGCTTTAAAAAAACGCTGTGAACGCCCACTACTGTGCACGGAGGGGGCGGGGTTAGCTGGATGATTTATCTGGTTAAGCGGATGCATGTTCTTACAATTAGTGTCTCGTATCGGTCGGTAGTGGACCTCGGACGAAGTCGATAAGAATGGGGCCATGGGCTTGTGCTGGTCATTCATATCGGACGAGATAATTCTATTCGGCGATGGTGGTGCTTTGTCGAGATAGTGGCGTTTGTTCCGCAAATGCGAGAATTGTCGTTGATTGTCGGGGGCAGTTGCATTTCCAATGTGGATGCTGGCCTCCGTGTGACCACTGCGACGCATCTGTGCTCTCGTCGTTAAAGGAGGATAATCGCGAGTGGAGAGGATACTGCAGCACATGGCAGCGGGTAGTAGAGACGAGAAGCCGTGGCAGAATGGACCAGTGCTACCTGTTCCCGCGGGGTTGGTCTACAGGTAGGTATCGGCGTCTACATAAACATTCCGGACTGTGCGCTCATCGCCCTGCGATCTCTCTCCACTGTTCTCTCGTTTGCCTAACCGCCAGACAAGGAGAGAACAGTGGAGAGAGATCGCAGGACGATGAGCGTCTGCTATTGCAACAGCTAGCAGGCAAACTTGTTCTGACGAGTTTGCCGACAGGCATGCTTGTAAAAATTTTTCGAGAAGCAAAGATGCACTAAAATGCAGGATTGCTGGTCGGCAAATTTTAATGAACAAGATTGCCTGCATGGAAATCTGCAGTCAAGTTTGCTGAGAGCTTGTGTTAAGACAGTTGCAATGATTGCAGGAATGCCTGCTAGCTGTGGCAATGGGAGGTACAGTCCGGAATGTTTGTTCCGCCAACTATATTGCAGGTGTAAGACAAGAGGGATATATTTTAGAGAACTCGAAGAGTTCTAGTTTCCACATCCGGACAACCCTTATGACGGACTACACGCGCTTTCGTTCGATCTCTTCGAGTCTCGAATCGCCAATTCAATCAAACTCATAAACAACCGTAAAACGGGACTCGAGGAGGTAGAAAAAACGCGAGCGCAGTCCGGCATTGGGGTTGTCCGGGTGTGGAAATTAGAACGCTTCGGGTTCTCAACAATAAAACGAGTGTAATTTGTGCCTGAGATTACGCCAATCACCCTTGCGGCAACGTAACTCGAATATCGTGCATCACCGGCACTACCGACCGAACTGGGCTTATTTCTGTAAAGCGCTCTATTTCTATGTACATTTCTTACCGACGATGCAAATTTGCTTCTATCAGGGCGACTAGACAATTCTCCCTTCGCTCCTAACTCAGCACTGTCGTCAAGGAAATAAACAGATTATCAACTAGCAATTTTATCGGTTTGCGCGTCACAATACTACAGTAGAGCGAAGCGATAGTGCAATGTTGCAGTCCATCCTCTCCATTGACCTCTCCAAAAAGTAATGATCTATTCGTTTTCAACATCCCTACGAAGACATGTTATTTGCTGCGATTCCAAACTTTGTTCTTTTCTAGCCCCGGGGTTTGCGGTAGTTTTATTACACCGTGTGAGATGTTTCCGTCTAGTAGTCAGTCTTCTCAAGACTCTCGGATGTGCACTTGTGTTCGAAACAGCAGACGGCTGCACCTGATACCTTCCCCCTGTTCCATTGATCTAGCGAGGAAAGAAGAAGAGATATGAGTTGCTCGAAGCTTCTCAACAGGTCAACACCCCTAGCATTCCGAGAGGTGCATGAAAGTGAAAGAAGTGCTCTTATCATGCCCTTATCGTGGTCCCGGTCCAAGATTACAGAGTGTGAATCCTGGACGTCCATGTTGCTCAAGCGTTAACCTTCCTGCGTTCTTCATCCGTTTCTCCAGAAGTAATACCTGCACGATCTAGTAGCTCTCTCCTAGGCCAATCCTTCGTGTGTTCAATAGAGTCCACTCGGAGTGTGCATGTGTATCAACGAGAGTTGAGGAGTGTAAACTATACAGGGGTGTGCATGTAAAAAGACAGAAGCTCCGGCAGTAGAGGGATACGAGTCCCCGAGGGTTTCGTTGATTGATGGGCCTCGGGTGTTCTACTGCACTCCCTCTCGCCCATTCTCCGCCAACTCAATTGCTCAGCTTGCACTCTCCGCTCGACCCCCACTGCCATCCCTCTATATCCCAGCCCTTTTTCTTCCCCTCAATATATTGGCCACCGCCAATGTCGATCCATACGTCTTTCCACGCCGGTCCCTCTCTCGTTGATAGTACGCGCGCTACAGTTCCGCCTTCTGGTTTTCGCGCCGATCTGGAATCTACTGTACAAGGTCACTTCGTTGTCCCAGTGCCGCCAAACGCCTGCAAAGTCTATTCTTGTGGTCAGATTAATATTGCTTCAGGAAGGAACGTTCAGGTGTGAATTACGGGGAAAAGTTCACTCTTTCGAATGCAATTTTGTTGATATTTGCAGTTTTTAGGCACTCGGGATTAGATTATGGACGAATAAACTTTTCGCTTTGACGCTTCTTTCCGCAGTTTAGCGATCTGTTTCCTTTAGGACGCAGTCAGGTAGAATGGTCGCCTGCACTTCAATTTCATACAGTAGGTTCTCGGATATTGTTTCGTACTCGGCTCTTTCTTCTTTCTACGCTACCCTTCCAAAGGCCCTGAATTCCGTTGGAGCATTGTGCTTGATTAAAAATGGACATCTTATTGTTAGTGTCCGAAGCCTCTCTTTCTTGGCTACGAAGCCGCCTTAAATATGTAGAATGTGCAGTGCTTACAGAGCAATCTTTGGCAAATATAATAGTTATTCGCTGCTTGAATTCAGTTCTTGGATGAAATTTCATATCGCAGAAGAACAATTCTCTGTCATAGGTCAATAATTGTTTCTTTTTACGATTCCAGAGATTCATTCTATTCAATTATCCTTTCAACTTGACGTATTGTGGCGAGTTGTCACTTTGAAGATATCGACCACCTTGACCTAGCCCCACTATAGCGACCACGATAAGATCATCCAGAAAGACCGCAAATTTCTGAAAAGCGTGCAGTGAACCGGTTTATGCAACATACATTTTGTATTAGTCTCGGATCATACGTATTTTTCTCTCGATCAATTGTTCGCAACCTCGCATGTTAACTTCTAGATGCCCGGCGCCAATGACGCCTCTCTACGTGCTTTCAACATCAGGACGGGCGAAGCACCCTCAGAGGTAGAGCAGAACATCATTGCGGTGTTCTGCACATTTGGGTACGAATGCTTCACCCCCGACATCCACACGCTGCTCCCGGATCTATCGTGTCAGATCCGGTAATTTATTTTCTATATATTTTGATTACGTCTATTTCAGCATCAAGGACCGTCACCTGACACCCGAATTGATCGTAATCACAATCGAGAAGTTCCTCCCTGCTGCCACACATGTTTGTTGTATTAGGGAATTATACCATTTTTTAAATACAGCGCTCTGTCGATCTACTCGCAAGGCGGTATGGGAAGCAGATGGTATTCTTGAAGTACTGGCTCTCTGCGATAACAATATTTGGACCAGTTCATTCAAAAACTAGGGCTATAGAACAATTCAATACTTGCCAGAATCTCGAGGCTCTTCGACGAATGTGCAACGAACTGGCCTTGGAGTACATCCGAAACGATCCTTCTGCCAGTTACCGCATCTACACTGCAAGTACGAGAGCAGGGAATCCGCTGATGGAGCAGCTCTACGGCCTGGTACTCTATCCAATGTACAATGGATTATATAGATTGAAACAACTTGTGTGGCATGGCCTCAAGGGAGTCAACTGTTTTCTTAACCTACAATTTCAGCGCAAGAACTTTGCCGCCATCGACCCTTTTGCCATAAATCCGGAGTCAAACACGGTGCAGAGATTGAGCATTCTCGCAAAGCTGGCCCTGCTATCGTTTTAACAAATGGCATGTTAATTTGTTTTTACTAAAGTACAACGCTGCGCGTCCGCGGGAGGAAAGCATTCGGCATCTAATTCTTCCGATGGAGAGAGGTGTGGAAGAAACAGGTCCTCTGCCCTCCGTTATCCTGGTGAGGAGGCGCTCGGCATCGTGCAGTTCACGCATCTCCACGGGCAAGATATTGCTCGAACGAACAACACACGGAAGGTAGGGACAGTTTGCAGAAAAAATTTTCATGTTCCATTTAGTACGTTGTATGAACTACGACGACCGATCTACGCACGCAGACAATTCACGCGCGAAATCGTTGTGCGACACACTGGGAGAGAAACTCGTTACCATTTTAACTCGCACTGAAGTTACAGAAACAGCCAGTGGATCCACAGGGCGAAAACGTACCCATACGTCCAGTTTGAAGATTTCGATAACATTGACAATTTCGAAGAGGCCTACTCCACTCGCCCTGCCCTGAGGGACTTGTGTAAGATGTGGAAGCATCTGACCTTTGTCTCAATCGCGTGGTAGTCCGAAGTTCATACCCCCACTAGTTTCACTCCTTTATTACATATGTTCGCCACCTAATGCCTATTTTATTTACTTATCTCTAATAGACGAGTGTAACGATTGAGAGTTTTCCAATAATGCGATAAAGAATGACATTGCTCATTTTTGTCCCTGTTCTAACCGCCATATCCTCGAAAAGTTTATCACTTCGCGAGCTATTGAAACTTTCTGGCTGAGGGCATCGAGGGTTCGCTATCCTTCCCTGTCACGAGATCCCTGTTGCAGTGACAGAAAGAAGGAGTTGAATATTTTGCGAAGTACGGGAACGAGGATAAATCTGTGAATCCCTCCACTCCTCATCCCCTCCTACTCTCCCTCTTCTAGGACTCGTCCTAAGGGTCCTCTTCCCCCAATGCCAGTCCGTGGCGAAGGAGGGTTCCTCTTTCACCTCTTCATCCCTTCCAGCCGAGACAATCACCAACGCTGACGAGATCTCTTCATCCTCTGCGCCCAGAGTTGTCAGAATAGAGACAGGTGTGGGTGAGGTGGTAAGGAAGAATTAGTTTCTCATATGGGGGGATTCAGGCTATCCTTTCCTTCGCGGACCGGGCATTTTGCACAGTCGGTCGAAAGGAAGGGAATAGTATCCTGTTGCGGCATTAGATTGCAGGAAAACAGCAAGCAGCACTTTATCCATCTTTTAGTAGATTATTACTGGACGGGGATCGATCGGTGACCAGTCGTTTTTCCCCCGTGTACCCCGCGGGGTCGTCAACACAGATTGCACGCGTCGTGTTATCCATGCCCTTTAGCTTCGCAAAAATCTCGGCCCTTTCCTCGGCATTGAGGCTGAAATTTGTTTCTCTCTGAATATTCTAATATGAGGACAAACACGTCCTGCTCCTGCTTCTGCCGCAATGCGTCTTCAAATAGCTCCATCAAATAGGCGTACATGGCGGTGACACGGGCTGCTGAAACAGGAAGTATTGTCTGGGATTATAGTGATGCGGATGCGACGCGCGAACTGCCTTCGTGCTAAGCTGCGTAGTGATCTATCTTCTGCCGCAGAAGATAGATCACTACGCTGCATACCGCGAAGGTAGTTCGCGCGTCGCCTCCGCATCACTATAATACCGGACAATATTAGGAGTGATACGGATGATGACATCGCATCGAGAACGATGTTTACGTTAAGACACACAGAAAAATGTAGATATGAAATAAGGAGAGTCTAAATACAAAAAGAAGAATGGAGCTAGCAGAGCCAAGTTGGAAATCGTAGGGAAGGAGGATATGCTACCATCCTTCATCTTCTTCTCTTCTTTCTCGTTGAGGCGCTGATTCCTTTCCTGGCGGTATTTGCTAATGAATCGAGCGAAGAGCCCGAAACCTGTGGAGAACTTTCCCATCCTTTCACCGAGCCCAGAACTTACCGAACATGGTTGAGTTTGAGAGAAGCACAGCCAACGGGGCTTCCCTCTAGAATTTCTGAGGAAGGGAACGGAATTGGGTGAGCAAGAGGAGAACATGAAAAGGCAGCAGAGCAACGATCATCCTCGATGATTTCAACGCTTCTTCGAGCATGATAAATTGTTTTTATTGTTTTGGAGGCAGAATATCTGCACGACGAAGATGCGGTTGTACATGGAACTTTGAAAAAACTTACGACCAAAGATATACCATGCTTTTCAAGAGGAAATCGCATGATAGTTCCATCCAAGAAAGCTCATTCAGATCTGCAGAGGGTATTTGCCGATCCTTCCCGAGGATTTCCCTTCTTGAACACTGCAATGGAGTATTAGGCAGGATGAGATAGTGTCGACCTTCGAGTTGCAGTCGACCTTCTTGAATTGCCACATCTACGGCGAACACACGCCTCTTTGTAAATTCTCTTTCAATCCGAACTGTTTTAGACAGATCCCTCACCTGGAAAGAATGGGACTAATACTCGACTCCGCCATCAGCTGGAATGCAGGAAATATCTCTCTCTCTCACATCTCCATTTACTTCAAGCTCTCCGTAATCAGCCCGATTTATGCGCCCCTCAAAAGGGATTATGAAAAGTGAAATTCGCGAGTCCTTAGGCTCCACTTTTATCACACTCTCAAAATGGTCAGAACCCGTTTCCCACCCATTGATTGCCTTGGTGACCAGAAAACATTGGCGGCTCGTCAGCATGCGGCGCTAGGCGCGAATGTGTAAAAATTGAAATCAGCTCATGATTGTGGTCATTAATTTATCTGCACTATTCAGCATACGATCCATAAGTATATGAGCGAGAGGGCACACAATTTGCGGGGAATATGGAAGGGCAAGGAAAATAAAGCAGATAGAATAAGGAATTCAGCAGATAATATAACCAATCTTTCATTGAACACAATCAAAGGCATCAGCTGGAACTCGGGTCTTTCAGTGGGAAAGTCACTGAAGAACGGAGAGAGAGCAGGTTAAGAGTATAATATGAACAATATTTTCATCTTTCGATATCCTGTGCGGAATTGTGCAATAAGGTCAAAAATAAGGTGAATTATGCTGAAATTAATAAAGTCAAATGCGTTGAGGCCGAATTTCGGCTCGTTTCAGAAGCAAGGAAAGAGGCGGTAAAGGCGAAGGAAGTGAATAGACAAGCATATGCAGTAGTTGCATCTTGAGATGAATGGATTGGCACGGACAGTGATCCTATGAATTGGGATGGGGGCAACACGCATTCATAACGGAAAATCTAACATAATCAGGGGAATAATGCATGTCCTTGAGTCAAGGATCGGAGTTAGAGGCACTGGACGGAGAGAGGACGGAGCGAGTATAACAGTTAGGGAATGTAGGGACGACGTCCGAATAGGGAGGCTCCGAAAGGCAGCGAAGGTGACCTTCCTTGGGAACTTCCTCCATATACTGCCTCTGCTCACTGTGGCAACGACGACAACGAAGTTGAATACCTTCGCTTCTCCCTCCTGCATTGACGTAGCTTTATAGAATTTCAAAACGAGATACTACCGTTGTCGTCGTCTTCCTTCGCGTAGAATGCTTCCCACATTTCGTACTCTTTGAAGACGTCGGGATCCGCCCTCGTCTTGAACGCAGAGAGCACGCGCTTCTGCTGATGGAGGGGCAAACGCATCTGCGCATCTTCATAGAAGTCGCTCCACGAAATTCCATTCTTCAGGCCCTGAAACAAAACCATGCTAAATACAAACACTTTGAAATAGTTTTATTATCATATATCCGTTAACAAGTGACCGTGTATTGATTTGAATTCGAGTTACGGTATACACCACTTACTTCGCACAGAAGAGGCATGCGCATAAGGCATTCGGCATAGTGGAGTATGAAGAAGCCGCTATCTTTAGTGCCCGCCTGCCGTGACACTCCCTGAAAATAAACATTGCGAGGAGGGGGGAATCAAATGCCTTGGGGACGAGTACTCCCAGCTGCTTGCGGTCGAAGACTCCGCTGTAGTTGAATTGGCCACGCTTGGCATCGAATTCCAGCTCGAGGAAATCACGGATTATGTCGACAGGATGCCATCTGGAACAAACCACAATGAGATTTCATTAACGAAAGCACCTTTTGTCCCTCGGATAGCTTTCTGAGCTGTGGCAGTCCACGAAAATTGCCCATGTGTTGGGGCGATCTGCCTGAATACGGCTCGTCCTCGCACTGGTGGCGCCTTCGGAGGAAGAAACAACGGCCAGGAATGGTTTCACCACGACAACCAGGCACCTATTCAATAGAAAATAAATAATTGAGAGCGAATAAGTCTTACCAGTGTTCACCTGACCACACAGGAACGACAATCAATTCCTTACGGATGAGATCCAGTTTACGGTACATTCGAGAACGATTTTTGTAGTTCTTTTCTACCTGAAATATGAAAATAGAGTCAACTTAAAGTTCAAAAATAATTAAAAAGCCCACGATCTTTCTTCCGCCACTTCTTCTCCCACTCTGAGATCGAGCAACTCCTTCAATCCCTCCAAGAGCTTGAGCCACATAAAGGGGGAGAACACGTGGATATTCTCCTTTCTGAAAACACCGCACCGTTTAACAATAACGAAACGAAGTGCGTACCGGATTTGGTCCATATCCTCAAGTACAGCTGCGAGATACCCTTCCACGATGTTGTCGTTCGCCTCAAATATTAATTTCTCTAAATGGAGCATCTAAAATAATATACACAATGTATTTTCAGGCAGAAACAGCAAATTTGAATTTAATTTGCATCTTGCGAGGGTTTCAAAAATTAATGAAATGCAAACCTTTGTGTAGCGCGACGCGATCCCAAAATCATTGAAAGAAATGGTGACGGACATTGAAGCTCGCGGGAGTATTAAGAGACCTATTAACAGGAGAGGAGAGTGGAGGGCAGGGGAGGTGGGCGAGGAAGTGCCAATGACTGAGTGGGCGCCATAGGTCAGTCTATGATAGCCATCTCGGTAATCCGAGCCGCGCAGCCTTGTATCTGCAAGAGACAACGGATACGAGAGAGAAGCAGGCGCTTCCAGGAATGGGTCATCGGGCGGAGATAACCATCTCTACCGGTGGAAGGGGCCCAAGCTCCGGGAGTTGTAACCACGGATACTTGCTCTCTGCCCAATAGCAGCAGGAAAGAAGGCAGGAAAAGAATGTCCATCATGGGCTGAAATGCCCTATAAAGCACTCCACTGATATCGCATTGCAGGTGTCGGCATGTAGCGCGCATCTTTCGGAGGTGGCGGAAAAGGACATGTGATACTCCCCCTGGGGAGTTAGACGATCGGATGGTGCAGGCCCCAGGGATAGATGAGGGAGTGGGAGGAGGCATTCTCCCCCTGTCAGGAACAACCACGCGTCTCTACATTGATGCCTCGCTATGCCCTGCAACGCGTGCCTCGAGAGGTCTCGACCGTTAGTCACACTCAGGTTCGACTCGCGTTTTTTTCGCCCGCCGACACAACTTCCCAGGGGGATACTACAATACGACACGATAGAAGCAAAATGGAGCTTCGGGACCTATATAGTCGTCTTTCCGAGGTCGAGACGAACAAAACAAAAAAAAATTTGGCTCATTTGGACCTTCCCACGCGAAGTTATGACCACTTTTAGTTTTCGCTTTTTTTTCTGTATCACTTAAAGTGTCACGCTGAGACCGCGCAGACTTACACTGTTTAGCGCCAGTGGCATTTTGGCCACATCTCGCTATTCCTTGGAGCAAAGTGTCTCATCCATAGTCGTTTTTTGTAGCTCTCGATCTCAGCTACATGCAGGTCATGGCTTTATTACGAATAAACCTAAACTTACGCTGTTTAGCGACATCGAACACGGCCAGTGGCGGGTTCGATTCCCGCCTGGGGCAAACGTTTTGCTTTTCTTTGTGGGTGGTCTGGAAGTGTTCTAGAGTGGTTTAGAGTTCTTCCTCATGGTAGATCAAAGATCAATTATCGATTTTTCGGACAATCATTATCGATTTTTCGGGAATTCAACCCCCGCCGGGTGCAAACTTTTTGCTTTTCTTTTTGTAT
>JACMIG010001845.1:0-11435 GCA_014805385.1 Levipalatum texanum
TCGTAAACCCCCCGCCGTAGTCGAAAATATGGCCTAAAACCCACCGCCGAAATTTTTCACAGCACCTACCCTTTTATGCTCTGACACTGAATAATCGCATTTATCTTATAAAACACAGGCGGATTCCGTTGGCGTAGTTCAGGAAGTGTAGAAACTCAAAAATAGACCAATATCCATGTTCAGTGCGTAGGAACTTTCAGAAGTGGTGGCAAGTATCAAAAAGGAGGAACCAATTTCAGCTTATCCGTCAAAAAGAGGCACACTCTTTCCAGGTATACGAAACATGGCCAGAACATAAACATATTTATTATATATTGAATTATTCCGCAATCGATGCATTCGGCTTGCAAAACCGGAATCAACCCGTGTATAAAAACGTTGAATTGCAACTATTTGGGAACTTGGGATAAAGATGTCGAGCGCTACAGAAATTTAAAATAACTTTTTGAAAGTTCCTTATTTATGCAATTCTGCAAGAAACTTAAATCAAAAAGAATACATTTGATAAGGGCATAAAGGGGTTGCTGCCGTGTAAAATGTTCAACATGGGGGATCTTAACACTTTTTACGCCTTTGGCATTCCATCTTTAAACGCTGCATTTGATCCTCATGAGAAGTGTTTGATATAAGACTTACTTCGTCCTTCCTCCAGTTCTTGATGACGGGGTCGTCAGGCCGATGAACGGTGTAATGGCGGCGATAGTACGGCCTGTCTGAACATCTTGATGTTATCAACTTCTTAACAGGTAAAAATTCATTTCGAGAAATATCTCCAATGTTATCCATGAAACCAATAATCAGCATTCCTCGCCATCTACAACGAAAAAAACAGCAAATTCCGACTTTCTCCCATAACCCGGCTGTCCGTTAGTGTCTAAAACGAAATCCAAACACATCGACATCTGGCGCCGAACAATCGAGCACTCCGATTTTACAATCCAAATATTCATGCGCCGTGTCTGGCATCGAAACTCGACATTGTTGATTCGAGTTTTCATAGAGTAATGAATTCAGAAAAATACCCACATCCATTCAAGGTCCAGTCCTTGTCCAATGCACCCATCTTGCTCCACTTGTTAAGGTTGTAAACAATAAGACCAATGCTGGCGATTCCAAAAGTTGCGACGAACACGGACTGTTCAGGATAGAGCTGGAGCATCTTGCGTGGTAGGGCAGACCAGTACGCCAATAGGCGACCAGCCCGTGCCATCTGAAATAAATGGCTGAATTGACAAAAGATAGCTGAAATTATTGTACTATTTTAATAGGCAAATCCAAATAAATACGATCGATTCTTGTGAAGCCTTTTGCTCAAGCCGAATGTAAGCTACAAACTATAGAAATGCTTGCTATCGTAGTGCGTATTTCGTTTAAAGACTCAGTTTATTAAAAAAAACTCATTGTTTTTCGTTATTGATTTTGATTGAAGAATGTGTTAAGATGGTAGATGTATGATTCCTCTTGCGTCAAATGTAATAGTAGCCGTTCAATACCACTTGCCTTTCAGCATGCTCACGTTTTGCCCCGAATGCGGGACTCTGCTACAGGTTGAAGAAAGCAACACACGGGACGTGCTACAGTTCGCCTGCCCATGCTGTCCATTTATCTGTCCAATCACGCAGAGAGTGAGTATGTCCGCTTTAGTATTGTCTTATGTTAGTTTTCCACACTGATTCAGGTTACTAGCAAGGTGTACCCCAAGTTGAAAGATCTGGACGAAGTCCTCGGAGGTCCGGGTGCCTGGGAAAGTGCCCAATGCACTGAAGGTAACTTCCTCGCATTCCGTAATCATGCTATCATTCAGAGCGTTGCCCTACCTGTTCTCACGGGCGTGCGTATTTCATGCAACTGCAAACGCGTTCGGCCGATGAGCCCATGACTACGTTCTATCGCTGCGCCAACGTTGATTGCGCGTATCGTTGGAAGGAATGACGACTATTTAAAGGTTTATGTTAATTTTTATAATGTAGGATGCTAGGAAAACCGGCAGGGCAACAGGCGTTTAATATATGTCCCGCAATGTGCGACATACTCGCACAACAGTTGGCCAGGGAATATGTAGTGGTTCCAGTGGCTTCCGGATTGAGGGGGAGGTGGCATTGTGATGGCTTTTGAGGGGGTTCCGGGAATATTTCGTGCATGAAACCTTTCAGGATTTTAGCACGAAATACTCCTAATAATGGTTATAATTGCAGATTGTCCTGTTCTGAAGGGCGTCAAAAACCACCGCATCGCTACCCTCCCCCAACCGAGCTGACTCGTCCGGCCCATTCACCTTCCTCCTCCCCTCCTTTCATGCATTCAGAAATTGATTATAAAATTATACGCGTTTGTCGTTTGTTCATATGAGAAAACATGAGAAAGATCGACAGCGATTGAGAAGAATGAGAATGGCGAAAAGAGTCATGTTTGTGGAACGAGAAGAAGTAATTGAATTTACATGGTTTGTATGGATAAAGCAAACTCCATCAATCCTGTTCCGTTTGAGAAATCTTTCAGGCCATCCTACCATCTACTTCCCGTCCTATCGACAAACACTGTCGGTAAAGTGAGTGAAATGCAACCCGACCGATTCCCCCATTATCATAAAAAATATATACAACTGAGTTGGCACAGCGCTATTAATACAGTACGATCGTGGCATGGGTGGGCAAACTTTTCAGCTACCTTATTGAGTATCACACACGTCAACTTTCCTTCATTATAATGAGTAGAGTTGGTAGTAGATAAAAATGAACAATAAATAAAAGATTTGAGTATATTTCGAGAAGTTTGATTTTGCTCTTAATTTTCGCGCCATTTCGAAATTCAAATAATGTGTGAAATATAGAAAGCACGACGCCGCGAAGAATCAAATAAGAAAATCAGACCCTATTATTTGTTTTCTCTGCTAATTTACACTTACAATTAGAATTCGAAATGGAATTAAAATCTAAACGAACCCACCACTCCCCACTCCACTGAACTCAAAACGAACCCTCCACTCACCCACTGAACAAAATCATCGATTTGCAGAATCGGGGATGTCTGTGCTATCTTCCATTGCATCATCTCTTCAATTAATTATGTTTATATCAATCTGGAGCATCATACTTTTGTCACTTTATCAAGTTCTATATACCTTCATAGCCCATCGGTATTCTTCGCGGGCTCTTCACAACTTCGTCCCCTTCACTGTCATTGCGTATGTGAAATACTCTAGTGTGATGCATACAATTTCTTTTTTTACAACGCCGTAGGCTCCGCACTCTTTCTGACTCCACCCGACTTAGGCTTAGGTCTTATTTGACCTTAGTAGACTGTCCTTCGACAGTAGCTAGACCTAACTAGGGAACCAGAAAGGGGGAGGAGCCTACGGCGTTGTAAAAAAAAGTACCAAAATAAGAACCAACACAATTCGTTGCATAATGATGTGCTCGACTTACAATCCAAAACAGCAATAATGTAGAGAGGCTAATTGTGTGGACAAACATAATTCGGCTGGTTTAGTACATCCCTTCAGATCTGTACTGTTCGAGTTGGGCAATCGGTGGAACGGTATCCGTGACCCGAGATGCTCGCTATGGCTTTCCGTCGTTGGGGAGTGCCCGCAACCCTCACTCTGGCAGCTCAATCCACTTCAAGTCTTCGCATCACTAATCGGAGATGTCGTCGTACTTTGTGCCTCTTTAGTGAGTTTTGTTTTTATCAATCCCTT
This sequence comes from Levipalatum texanum, assembly GCA_014805385.1. Taxonomy (NCBI): domain Eukaryota; kingdom Metazoa; phylum Nematoda; class Chromadorea; order Rhabditida; family Diplogasteridae; genus Levipalatum; species Levipalatum texanum. Next base: position 3,698 of record JACMIG010001845.1, read on the forward strand.
ATTTCTTTTTTCAGCTAGGGCGCAGTTGCGGATCCTTCGTCGCTTCTTTTTTGGATTCGCTTCCTTGGCTGTTGGCCGTTCCATCATTCATAATAGTTGTATTTCTACTAGTTGTGTTCCTGTTTACCATTATGGGTTACAAGATCAACGCTGGATACGGATTGATTAAACTAGAGCCAGGGTAAGTGTACAGTCCCGCTCCTTTCCCATAAGTAAATGGGCGCCCCGGGCGTCCCCGGGCTGCCCATTCCTGCCCATTCGCCCCACGCCTGTGGGGCTATTATCCTCCATGTTTTCGTGTTCATTCGATAGAGGAAGCCACGGAGCATCGAATGAGCTCAAAATCGAGTCGAAATATTGAGTATTTAATTTACGGCGAGCTTTTAAAGTTTGAGAGCTGGCGCCGATTTGAGCCGCAACGCGTCTCTCACGCGTCGCGGTTCGGAATACCGCCCAAGCTTTAAAACTTTGCCGTAAATTAAATACTCAATATTTCGACTCGATTTTGAGCTCATTCGATGCTCCGTGGCTTCCTCTATCGAATGAACACGAAAACATGGAGATTAATAGCTCCACGGAGGCATGGGACAAGAAGGGGCGGAATGGGCGTCCATTTAGGTATGGGAAAGGAGCGGGACTGTATAATTGTTGCAGCCATGGGCGACAAGCAAGTGACATGTTTGGCATGTCAAATTTATGTCGCACGCAATTTCTCTACATGGTTTCCCACCACGGACGTGCGATTCAAGTGGGCTCAGCTGGTCGCGAAAGACGACGACGATGAAGACAGGATACAACTAGCTTTGCATAAGTCGCGCGGCCAACAGTAAGAAGAATATTTTTCAAAATATAATAGGAAATTATCATATTCAGGCATCGTTTATGCCTTCGACATTTCCCTCGCGAAATGTTCACTGCAAATATCGATGGATCGTTCAGTAAGCTGGGGGAGATTTCTCCACGCCCAAACGTAAGAATAATATAAAGATTAAATTGACAATGATATTCCTTGCTCACTCCCGCACAGGCTCCTCAGGAGGTTCCCCTTTTTGGGGCGGGCCAATATGCGAGTAATTACGAAACAACTATCGATATTGATCGGCAAAAATACTCGCATACTGCCTGTGCCAAAGTTGAACACCGGACGGTTTCGGCCCTTGCCCTGTCAAAACTGCATACATCTTTATTGACTATCTTTATTGAAAAACGCAGCTTTGTCAGGACCTCGACCGTCCGGATAATTATAATCAAAAAATTCAGAGGCCCCACCTTGACCGATTCGCGCCCCGCACTCCGTGGCTGAGGACGATGGAGAATACTGACGGCCCACCAGTTCTTCAGCCGTTCGGACTGCCTCCTCCGCTCGCCGCCCTCCAGCCCATCTCGCCAGATCGGAAGACGGCGGGGACACCTTCAAAGGAGATGGAGGTGAGATTTGTTAATATTCCTTTAAAATATAAAAAAATAGCGAGCAACGCTGAAGACTCCTCGGAAAGATAGCTATTCGGAAGACGCTGATACTAAGCGCAGGAAACTATTCGGTGTAAGCAGTCCATAAAAATATTTAATGTAAATTCCTGATGTTCAAGAACGATGTCCAGGCCAAGATCGAATCGCGCGTAGTTTACGAAGGCGGAGAATTCTCCAATTACGTGATCGCGACGGAAAGCCTAGTGGAATTCTTCAAAGAATGTCCGAAGTGCAATGGTCCAACGGAGGTAGCGTTACATATAAGAGGCACCATCCTCACGATATCTGTCCTATGTTTGGAACAATTGAGCTGCAAATACCAAAAGATGTAAGCTTTTACATATATGAACGCGGCGCATTTTTTTATGTTTAGAATGGTTTCGTCTCCAAAGCTCTACACCAAGAAAGCCGACAAAAGAGAAAAATTCTTCGCCACAGAATGTGATACCGTAGCAGCGATAACTGCAGCCTCGATTACATATAAGGTACTACCTCCGATTTACTCCGATTTACATACACGCAGAGCTACGCCTCCTGCTGTAAAGCAATGCTGATGCCCGCAATAAATGAAAAATCTTTCTACGAGATTCGCAAACGATACACATGGCCGGCAGTGGAAGCAATCTACATAGAAACCCAGGAGAAGGTCAAAGAACTCGTCATGGAGAGGATAGCCAAGGTATGAAATGCATGAAAAGGACCATATAGAACACGACAGGGAGAAGAGCTTCATCTTAGTGGAGACTGCCAATACGATTCGAGAGGGTTTTCTGCGTACTGGGGACGATACTCCCTGTGCGTTGACACAGGGATGGTTCTCGTCAGTTTAAACGTACATAAGTCGGAGGCTCGTAAGGGAAGGAAGTGAGCCTTAACAATAACAATTTCATAGGAAACTCGGTTGCCATCGAGTTACTGTCGATGAGGAAGGCTCTGGCCGAGTTTCGCAAGCAATACCCCGGAGTTCATATTGCATCGCTTACGACGGACAGGTCGGCGATTTAACCATAACTTGTGAGGAAACGAATCAGATGCCGTTCGGTAATTGCCTACATGGCTGCAAAAGAGCCCACCATTCGCCATTCGTATGACCCATGGCACCTCATTCGGAACGCCACAACTACTTTACTCAAAGTAAGTTTTATCGCGTTCTCAAAATCACTTCGTGCAGATCTGTAAGCCGAAATACATGAAGGTCGCTCGTGCTTGGTTCAAGGCCATAGTCAATCACCTCTACTATGCTCTGACAACTGCTAATGGTGATGGAGAGTTAGCAGTCGAAATCTGGCGCTCCCTTCTGCATCACATCGTGGACTGCCACGAGTGGCAGACGGTAAGCCAAATACAAGAAATAAGTAAATACTATAAATTCGCAGGATGCGGACTTTACTCGATATCACGCGTGCAACCACGCTCCATTCGATAGTGGGGTCCTCTACATCCGTCACGGATCGCGTGCATTCGAAGCACTGGAGAAATTCGTTGCGAATCGAACATTGATGGAAGACATGAAAAAAGTAGATCACATCTCAAACATGTCTCAGCATATTTTCAGGTTTCTCCGAGGATGGAGACATCCAAGAATGAAGCCTTTCATGGCATGGCGATCCGAACCATCTCTAAAGATAACTACTATTCGCAGGTGATCTCTATTGATACCTAAATTATTAGAAAAATCAGGAAGGCCATGACCACCGCACGCACCAGGTTTCCGTTCAGTGGAACATGTCCCAGATGGAACGGTTGAATGGCACTCGGTCAGCGGTTAAAAAGAAGAGTTACTACTCGAAGACGAGGAAAGAAAAAGTAAGAAGGAATCAAGCAAAAATCAAAAATGCTACTAAGGTCTGGAGAAGCGTGCTTGAGCCACCTTCAAACAACTGGCGTCGTGATGTCGTTCTTCAAGCCCGCAAAGTGAGTTTTTTGGGAAAAAAGAATGCGTTATTGCGTTATCAGGAGCGACAGCAAATGGAGCATGCACCTTCATGGAAGAAAGCGGAAACTCAAGTCAGCTCAACCGACCTTTCCATCGACCACATTCCCAATCCCTTCGACCCCAATCTGGAAGAATCGGACGAAGAGTTGGATCTGGTTGCTGATAATGAGGACCTCCTCGCTGACTTGATCGAAGAAGGAGAGAGGGATTTGGACAATGAGGCCGAATAAGAGACTCGAGAGACCAATAGAAATAGTTTTTCACTGTAAGTTGTCCTTCACTATTATTCTATTCTATATGCGTTGAGTTACAATGACTTTGATTCACTATTCATACATAGACTTACAATGCTTTTGATTCACTGAGAACTTCGGCTATTGTAGTACTAATTAGTATAATAATTATATGTAGCCCGGAATTGTTTTAGCGAAAATATTAGTTTTGCTATTCCTGTCGTCATTGCGCAAAGTTAATACACTATATTAACGCATTCCTAGCAGTCCAGCCAGCGCAGCAGTCCAGAAGAAAAAAATTCCGACCTTGACCGTCTCCGCTAGAACTCCTCCTGTAACCCGAACAAGGGATTAATCCTTGTTCGGTGAAGGTACTCGGGCCTTGCCGGCTCATCCGATCCAACAATCTGAAGAAAAGCACGTATAATTTTCCTCTGACAGTGAGAGGTGCAAACGTTATAAAAATAACTACGGCAGATATTTTAATTGAAAAAATAGATATTGAAAAACCTGAAGAATCCGAGTCGGAGGAATCTGCTGAGTCGGAATCCGAATCGGAATCTGACGAGAATGAAGAAGACGAAGACGACGATGCTTCCTTTCTCCGATTCTTCGCTGCGGCCTTCTGCTTCTTCTGCAAAACGAATATATAGTTTTTATAGCGCAAAAACACACCGATCCTTTTCTAAAGCTATTTGCCATGAAATTTTCCACAAAAAATCAGCAGATTCACTAGCGCTTTTCGAACAAAACTGGATCTTTCCACTGATCTCTTTTCTGTAACGCTTGAAGATCGCTGATTTTACCTATGCGGCGAAGCGTTGGCGAGCGTGCGAGTCCTTGATGCTGATTTCGTTGTCGACGTTCAATTCCCCAGATTCCAGTTGGGAAAGAAGCAGACGGCGGTAGTCGGATACCTTCCTCTCAATGTCATCGGCAGCGAAACCCTGAAATACAGAACATGAAAAACAAATATTAACGATGACGGAAAAGGAGTTACTTTAGTTTTAAACAAACGATATATCGCACCTTATCCTCCATGAGCATCTCGAATTCCGTGCACTTCATTTCGATCAGCCTTTTCCTCTGATGGTCGAGCAGGTCCTCGTTGGGCTTCCTGTTTATTGCATCCTCTGCACGGCGAATGTCATCCTCCGCGTTGTATTCGATGCGGCGCTGAAAAAAATGTTGAATGCATGCTAAAATTAATAGCAGAAAAGGCATTTTATTACTCGCACGCATGTATTGGGGAGGGATCCGAATACGTGATTCAAAACAGTTGATATTTAGTGTAATTTTAAATGATTTTGCGCTATCAATATCACTATGTTTCGGGTTAAAATACGTACCGTGAGAGGAGAAGATGTGAGAGGTTGGACTGCACGTCTCCATTTGTACCAGTACCACGGGCAGTCTGCAGGCCGATCCCGTTGTACATTGTTACCTGAAAATGCGATAAGCATCATCAACACGCAACGACTAACATAATACATCACATATTAGCAGCACAACATAATAGTAATAATAAAAAGTCAAAAAGAAAAATAGCAAAAACGATTTCTGCTCAACGTGGTGTGCTACGGGCGTGTATTTTACCATCTTTTTTACGGACGGTCATCGGTCGGATCTTATTGATCTTAACGTAATCAACGGAACCAAAGTTCTTCCCAGTCCTTCTTTAAACATATTTCTAGTACATTAACATTCCATGTCACAACATGTACATACATTCTTTCAGCTGCACATCATCTTCACAAAAGAAAATTCAAAAAAAATATCTTCAGAAGAAGACCTTTCACAGTGGGGAGACTTCTCCACGTCCTCGGTCGTGAGAAAATTTTCTTCTTCGAAGATCAGATTGGCAGTTCCTCCTTCGAATACCAGTATTCTGTTCTTGAAGTCGATGGTGCAGCCGTAGCTCAAAATAAAGCGTTTTCATGTCTTTCTCCGTTTTTACCGAAGGAGAAAATCCATGCCGAGGATGAAGTTGTGGCTCAGCCTACCGAACGTCGAGTCCTCGTGCACAGTCAAATTTGCACACATCAACCTCTCCGACACCTAAACAATATTAATTTATTAGTTAAAGAAGGACTGGGAAGAACTCTTTGGCAAAATGGCAGTCTTAATGGGAGTGCATTCGTCCATAAGTCGACGTATTTTTGAACGTTTTATTACATTTCTGCAGGTTCAGGATATGCTTTCGAATTTTTAAAAATAATCTATAATAATAAAAACATCACAAAAATGTCGCTAATCATCGCGAAAAACGCGATTTATCACATTTGGCACCGTGCCAGATTTCATTTTATTTGGTCCCGCAACGATCGGGATTGAATTTGATTGAACCTGGAATGGTGCCAACTTTTTGACCCGCTTATTAGATAATTTCGAATTATGATATTGGTATCATTCGACAGCTTTTTTCGAGCACCTTCGACTAAACTACTAAAAAGAGGGGGTCCAAAAGTGCCCGGAGTCCTTCTTTAAAATTAAATTCGATTCAGTAAATTTATTCTGCAATTCATAGTACCGAGCAATAAAACGCCGCACATTCCCAGCGAACTGTGGGAAAGTAGATCTTGAAATTAGTAAGTTTTACTACATGTGTATGCAAGGTTGGCACACATCTACGGTTCCGTGGGCATGCGCAGCATTTTGGTGCTAGGCAATACTTTGAGTTCCGCTGCCCGAATGACTCCTATCGATTTGTATTCTCTTCCGAAGTATGCTCTGCTGTATTTGATTTGCAGTCGATCCGATGGCCAAGTCCGCATGCTCGAGCCGCAGAATCAGTAAGCACGCTTCGAGGAGCTCCTGGAATATACAGTTCAAATTGAGCCTTGTCTCTCACTGAATCTCCAACGTTTTTGTGCGGTAAATTTAGATGAGCAACTTTTAGTATTGGAGCCAGATGATCTAGATCGCGTGATATGACCCCTATGCAGCCAAAAAAGTAAAAAGTGGATTTTGTGTCCAAACAAGTCAAATTTCAAATGCTCGCCAAACGTTGTACAAAAACATTTTCGTATGTTTGAAGATGTATTTCTTCGTTATTTATGCTTCCGAAACACCCAGAACTGTTAGAATTGCGAAATAATGTTTGTATTCCCCTTAATTGCGCACTGGACAGTGTAGACAACGTGTCCACGCCAGCCAAAATTGCTCAAAAAACGCATTTCCCAAAGCTTTTGGCTGCATAGGGGTTATACATATAGCCTTACCTGTATCGACGATTCCAACCATCTCGTGCCCGTTTAGTTGGAATATCAGGCGAAATTGTTTGTTAGATAGGACGTATGGACAGAGGCTGCTTGCAGTCGCCTCGTATACGTCGAGATTGCGCTGCACAGAGAAAGAGGTTTAAAAAATAAATTTCAAATAATATTCATATTATGGCTGGAGATGTGAAATTGCTTTCAAAAGACCATGAAATTGGCATGTTATACACGCAGGGGAATTATATAAGTCCGTCAGCGTATTGATCAACAGTTTCGCCGAACAGCAGCAGTAAACTTTTCTTTTTCCATTTGGTTCATATTCTGGGTAGAAGTACCCCAAGTGCTAACAAGTTGAACAAGCCATTGTAAGGAACCTTTCCAAAAAAATTGAAATGGAAAATAAATGTCTAGAGAACTGGCTGGATTGACAATTTGACATGTGAAAAACAGATTAGAGAAAATGCTGTTCAGCGGGATAATTATTCTAACAATAAGGAGAAATAAAGAAAAAAATGAGGAGAAATAAAGAAAAATGTTAATGGCTGTGTGACTGTTTTATGGGGGGGGGGGGGTAATTAGGGAATGTTAGACGGGAGATGAGACGTGAGGAAGAAGAGAGCGAGGGGGGAAAGAAGGTAAGGTGCATCACGGAGATGAGTCATGAAGAGAAGAACGATTGAGGCCGATGGGAGAGGAAGATAAGGAGAAGGGACCATGGAAATGAAGAAGGAAAGGAAGCTTACCTAGCAGTCAGCTAACAGTTCAGAGAAGGACATACGGGGATAAGAGAAAATGGGGGAATTGGGCTGTGAGGGAATAGGATTGGGGCTGATGGGGAATTCGGGGCAGAACGGTCCAGTCTCCGGGGGTGGACACTGTCC
>JACMIG010001846.1:2212-17834 GCA_014805385.1 Levipalatum texanum
TTGCTTCAAATTGACCAAAAACATCTCTAAATATCTTTTTATGACCATTAGAGTACATTATTACCGATGGAATGTAAAAACAGACTTTCGATTTGCACCATGATACCCGTATCATGGTTCGAAATTTCGAAAAAAATTCATCACTTCCAACCCCGGATTTCAACATTGGAATTGAGAGACGTACTCGTCCTCGTAAATATAATGCAAAATTAGTACTCCTATCATGCATAACCTGCGAGTTGGGAAGCTCCAGAAACACACCTATTCCGGGATCACCACTCTTCAGGTCATAACTTCGCCCTGGAACGTATTTGGGGGCTCAATAACGTATCATTGTGATCAGTGGGTCCACCCCATCACAGCGCCCCATGACTTGATTTCATTCGAACCAAAATGAAAATATCGATTTTTCACCAATCGATAGCATGGTGATCTACCGTGTTGACCGTTCTGGTCGAGATAAAGACGGCATTGGTAATTTGAGGGTTGGGGTAGTACAGCGCCCCATATCCGAACTGATAAAGCCACAGCCGGTCTAATGGGTTCCCTTGTAAGTCGAACATGGAGAAAACTATGTAGTAGGTCACTTATATGACCCAGATTTTCCTATTACAACTTCTTTAATCTGGCATCAATTCCCTCGGTGACCGGGATTATGGAAGTTGCTCCTGCTCCATCTTTAACCCACTCACCTGACATAGGACCCATTGGGAGAAGAGGGATTGGTGGTCGTGCCACACGGCTGCATTCCCAGTCTTATCTGGGTGGGAAGCAATTCGGAGGCAGGAATGCACGGATCCTTGGTGTACGGCAATTCGATTTCAGCTGTAGAGTCGGACCTTATCGAAAGTTCCCACCGGTCTAGTCAATGCTTAAATGGTTTCGTCATACTCACTAAGGCAACCCGATGACGTCCGGATAAAGATTCGGGGGTTGGGTCGGCAGGATGGGACGACTCCTTCCGACCTGAGAGGATCTCCTAACAGCACGCATCTACCGGCAGAGTTCACAGTACAGGCTTGGCACTGAATTGAGACGAATGCAAGTTGCTATAAATCGCTGAGAAAGGTTTGCCTATTTGTAAGTAAATGTAAGGCGGTGTATTCATAAACGCAATTTACCCCTATATATCTTTACCAGTCGGACTCGGCACCGCTTCGCGGCGCCGACTCCGACTGTATACACCTCAAACTTGGATAATTAAACCGATGTGACGTCACAGCCACGCCCCCTACCTCAAACTTGGGTAATTAAACCGGTGACGTCACTGGAGTGGGGGAGGAGCGATTGTGCAATCGCACCTCAAACTTGGGTAATTAAACCAAGTGACGTCACAGGTGTAACAAACACACACACAACGCGATTATTAAGGTAATTGATTGCCAACAGCTTGGGAGAATGAGGGGGAGTGGGGTGATAGGGGGAGAGATTCATGAGAGTGGTTGGATTCCATGCATGATCTACATATATGTATAACTCGTATCTGCAGAAACTACCTACCACCAGGCTATCGAGGCATGCTGCTTGGCAAGCACTCTCCTTATCTGCGGCATCGGATATGAATGAAGAGAGGACGACACGCGGTGTTTGATCGTTGGGAGAAGGATTGAAGCAGTCTGCTCTTGCGTCCTATTATATTATAAGAAAGTGCCATTAGCTCGAACTTATCCCAACCTCGATGAAGGCAAGAAAAATGAAATGGAGCAGCATGACTCTGCCAGCGACGCTGGAAGCGTTTAGTCAGTCAGTGGGTTGGTCGTCTTGCAGCTCCTTCTATTCTTTTGGTCTCCAGCCTATGCAAAAACCTGCAGCCTTGTCACAAAACATTTCATGCTAACAAGGGAGTGTAGGTTGTTCTCTTAGCAGAGAAGTGAAACATACTCGGTGGAAGATAGATGCCAATTATCGCATATCGATGAACTGCGAGTTACCAGGTACGCAGCATATTTGCTAAATGATGACGAACGTATCTTCAGGATGGGTTTTTGGCCGAGAATAGTCCGGCTCAGTGCATCAAAGGTGGGAGCAACGGAGCAAAAAGGAACATTATGAGCAGTGTATAGTTGACGAACTCCTGGAAAATACGCATAGGAAAAGAATTTTACTATTCTGCACGATTAACTATTCAAATCCCCAGAAGCTAATATTTCACGTTCCTGATTTATATAATGTAAAATCATATCAATTACCTAACGGTTTAATTGCAGACTGCCAGCATGGCATAACACGGCATCTCCCGCTTTATCCACAATCGTCTTGATAAGCTCTGAACGCGGGCGCGCTCGAAATAAAAGCAGGATGGTGGGGAGGCCAGCCTACGCATGAGCGACGCTTGCGAGATTGGGTGCCATCTGTCTTTTCTTTCCACAGTGGATGCTCTCCATAACGTTGATAACGGAGTTCCCTGCTTCGGCGGACAGTTGCCCCTGGCAATATAACAAAGAAAAAAATCTTTCTCCCTAAGACGAGAATACACCACCACTTAATTTTAAAATGCACGATCTGAAAAATTGGGATGGAGATGGGTCGTAGGAAAGAGTTCTGAATATTCCCGCGTCGCACTCCTTTGACACACCTGTTCCCTGCATCGATTCGCGTTGTTTTCGAAGCACAACTCGGAACAAACATTATCGAGCACCGGAAAATAAGCATGGTCTATTACACCAAATTCTGGCCTACATCACCGTACCTTTGAGTATCATGTTGTTGCAGGATTTTGTGAATCACATTGCGGTCGTTAAAATAATACAAACTATTAATTTATTGCGATGCGATGTGATTCTCGTCGGAAGGTCCGTTACTAACAGCCGCAACTTCCACTAGTCAAGTCAACCGCATTGATCGCGTTGTAGCAGTCCATGAACCACGAGCTGAAATATCAAAAATGATGATATGTCAATACAACTCGCCAGACGGCCATAGGGGATTTAAAGCAGGCATATTTCTTGTGACTAAAATGCATTCATTCGCAATTCGCCCGCTATAAATTTGCTGCCCGCTGATTGGTTGCGGCCTTGTTCGAAAATGAGCAATGTTGTTGATTCCCATAATGGGGCCATGGTGGGGCCCTCACCCCGCGACACAGGCGAGTACCGCGTAATTACGCTGGCCTGTCACGCTTCCTGCCGTTGGAGAGACCGTTCTGTAAAGCATACTTATTTCGGAGAACCACAAACAACGGCGCAATTTTTTTTCAGTAGAATTGCTGAACATCAGGGATCAATTATTCACAATCTTATATGCATGTGAAAGCTGCTCCAAAACACCGACTTATGTTTCGGTGTTTCTGGGGGACAGGCGAGGCTTCCATCAAGGGGTGCGTTGAAGGGAACGCGCGGGCACGACGATGCAAGGTCGCACTCTTTTGCCAAGGTCGCACTGGAAAAGTTCGCTTTTTAACATTCTTACGATATCGCCAAATCAATAAAAACCTACTCCTCGGCCTCCCAAACAACTGCTCGTTTAGGCGCATTGGCAAAAATTTTGTGAGTACCATCGAAGAGTTCGACGCTGAAAATGTTGAGGCTTGCTTTGCTGGAATTTTTCTTGTTCTTTTTCGCGTGTACATACATCCTCTGAATACTGCTAGGTGAATCGGACCACGCACTTTTGACTCAATTACACCAGGTGAAGAGATAATGTTATCATCAGGGAGCCAAATCCCAGTCCATTTCGCAACGAGGCTCGAAACTATCCTACCTGATAAGAAAGCAATTTTCTATAAAGATTGATGGACTTGGTTTGTCCAAAATATTCAAGGTCCAGAATAGTGCTCGACATCTTCTTCGACCAACCCACCTGAGGTACGTTCCATTGGGGGTTGTTGGATTAGAGGACGTTCCACAGGGTTGCATCCCCACTGCCAGCAGACCGGGAAGCAAATCGGAGGCAGGAATGCATGGATCCGTCGTGTACTCCCTGCAATCACATGATATCGTTTACAACTCGAACCCAGAACGATGTCAGCCCGATCATCATGGTCGGGGAGATATTGTCAAATCAAAATAGTTGCCCAATTTTGCCTCAGCGATTGCTTCCCTTCATTATGCATGCTTGTTTATCAGTACGACACGAAGGCTTGAGCAAAAGTTCGCAAGTGGAGCTAAAACGGAACCCGATGCTGTTGTGGCAGTCGTTGCTGTCGTTGCTGTCGTTGAAGTCGTTGCGGTTGTTGTAGTCATTGTAGTTATGCAACCTGTCGCAGTCCGTATAAAGACACGATTGGGTTGGCAGGATTGGACGATTCCGGCTGAGCTGAGGGGATCTCCCAACAAAACGCACCTGCCGCCAGAGTTTACAGTGCACGCCTGGCACTGCAATGATATATTTCGAGAGATTATATTCTACAATAACATTTATAAAGCCATTTTAAGTTTTTTTTTTTTTTTTTTTAAAAAAAAAAAAAAAAAAAAATTTTTTAGGTCCAATTCTATTTTTTGGGGCCCCCCCCCCCCCGCTAAATAGGGTACCTCTCGATCCATTCTTCCGCGTATTTGTAGTATTCGGCGGCGCGGCTGCACGCCAGATGGGCGTAGTAGACAGGAGCGGGGAGGGACACGGGCTTGGAGCACCGCGCGTACAGGAAGCACAGGCGGTATCACATCTCCTGAACCGCGTCCGCCGTCAGCTCCACCTCATCGTAGACCACCGTGTAGTGAATGGGGCGCGTCGTGCCCTGCAGGCCGATAATAAAGATCGCTGTGTTTGGAACAGTCAGAAGCAATGGTGAAAAGTTTCGCCCTTATAACAGTCAGCCATTCTCGCTGCCTGCTATAGTCTCGAGCATCAAAATGCGGAGCATTCCTTCTGTTCAAGTGCGGATCTTGATTCACCGCAGTTTATTACCCGGCTCGGAATGCGGAATCAGGGCGTTTCAGAGCAAAACTGTTATCGAAATGGCGGTCCCACGGTACCGCGTGAATGCGCTGGGTTTTGGTGCTGCCGTTAACTAACCATGGGAGTGAAGTGGGAGACGAGGTAGAAGTCGAACATGTGCGGCGTCCCGACGCAATTGTCCACGACAGTTCCCATGTGGACATTGTGGCTAAAGCGGGGAGCTAAAAAGTTTTGATTTCTTCTATACTCACTCCTTCACAGCGATGTCCCGTGGATAGAAGCGAGTCTTGTGCCGCTTCTGCACGACGATGTAGGTGAATCTGCACAAACAAAACCTTTTGTACAATTTGTAAGGACGCTTACTTGGGAACAGGGATATTTTTAATGCCTCTGGTGACCCCCTTCCAAGCCTCCTTGATGGCCGTCAGTTCGATGTATGCAGTGCGAACCTGAACGAATGAAGAAAATAGTGGTACGGTCAGATTCAGTCGAAAAGACGAGTTTGGATCACCGATACTACTTTTGTGGTGTTTTTTCAACTGAAAACTACGAAGAAATTCCGTTGCGAAATAATTGACACGTTGCATCTGTTTCAGATCGAGATTGTTTAATTATTGGTTAGGCATGCCATCTCCGAGTCGCCATCACGCAGGATGACGACATGTTCCGGCCACTCCCTCATGAGCTACAATGCCGAAATATAAAGTCGAGGATGTTATTTGATATAAATACTTCGTATCGCTTCTGAAGAATCTGCGTGAATCGCCCTTCGAAGCAGTGCACAGTCTCGTTTGCGCGCGGCTGCACGAGGATTTGCGTCGTGTATCTGAAGTTTTCGTATTAGTAGCGTCTGACGGAATGCTGAACTGTCCCATGTATAATACAAGTTATTCCCAGGGAATTCCAAAAATGAAGACAACCTATGGTGTAGGGAAAAACTGATGCGGAAAATGGTGTTTTTCGTTCTGTGAAAAGTATGCCACACAACGGGCCTCACTTCCCAGTCAGGTGGAGAGCTGCTAAGCACTTATCTGCGCCTTTAGAGACGAGCAGCGTATCCTTCGCATTTTTCCACAATAAAACACACCTGGCAGCATGCCTGTCAATCGATCCGACGATGCAGGATATGGAGACGTCCCTGAAAGAGAAGCAAATCGTAGTCAAAATGGGGAGGGGGGGGCGAACGTGATGGGTGCATTGGGAGATGGATGGATGGCGTCGATTCCGATAAACAGAGTGCGGGCCTGGGCACTGCCCATAGGGTGCTCGGCGTTGAGCTCCCTGAATTGAGGTGAGAATTGGGGCATATTGAAAGTCTAAATTTTAGCCGATTCCAATACAGAGAGAGAAGTATTGCAATACCAGGAATTAAAAGAAGACACTATTTAAACATTCAAAATGATCTCTAAAAAAAGAGCAAAATCTTCGACCTCACCGCATGGACTGCTCAACAACGTGATTGACGCCGCCGAGCTTGGCGACGAGCTTCATCGACAGGTTGTAGTGCACGTTTCTGCAAAGGATATTAGCTAATGAAGACCGGAATTAATCCGAGACTTGTTCTCGCTGCCCGTAGTTGTGGCCTTCTTCACTGTCTCGATATTGATGACTTGGGAGACCATTCCCAGCCTCACGTCGGCCTCATACTTGATCTGCCCTGAATCGTTGTGTCCTCGTAGACACCAATAGAATTAGCCCTAACCGTAAAGCCCATCGAATTGATCATTGAACACGATGACGACAACTTTTGTGGCTCGGTCGCAGTGCTTCTTGACCTCGTAGTCGATGTGCTGCAAATTTCATTCTTTTTCATTTGAAAAGGAGACTTATTTAGTTTTTCGCAACAATGCCGCATTTTTATAAGTTCCCAGCTCCATTAAAGAAGGCGTAGTAGGACAATTTTGGTCGATTCTATATCTCAGAAATTCCCGGCTGCGATTGTACCGGGCCATTCACCACGTTCGAAAGTGTGGAAAAAAAATTTCCAAAACTTTTTTCATCCCTTTCACAGTCATAAAAATACACTCAAAGTTAGTATCGATTTTTGCCTAAAATGAGGGAAAATTACCGTTTTTACTTAAAATATAGCGAAAATATATGCCAATGAGTATTGATATCGATGTGGCAGTTATCTTTTGATCATAATTTTATCGATTGGTCACACTGTCTTTAGTAGACCCGCTCATATTCACTGCAGCCATAAAAATCAATACCGACTTTGGGCTGCATTTTTACGGCCAAAAATGTATTTTCAGAATTTTTGAAAAGTGTTTTGTTTCATAATCGACCATGGAGAAAAATATGTACTAGGTCACATATATGACCCAGAAAGTCCTCGGAGCCCTTCTTTAAGGACTGGATATAATCTCTAAAACTCTTTTTGCCGTAGATTCGTTGGGGGAGCTGAAATATTAGACGCTAAATAATCTGAACTGGACAGTACATTAGACGGCCTAAGAACGCGAATACCCGATAGAGTCTTTTAAAAAGAAATTATGCGCACATCAATGTGTCGCTGTTCAAAATGCCTGGATCGATCGCCAGGGAGAGAATCACGGCGAAGCGAACCTCGAACGATGGCACTTCGACCACTCGAGGGATCTATAATTGCATATTTATTTAATTTAAGTAAAAAAATAACACAAAAAATCGGATAGTGCACCGACCTTGAAGTCTCCCGTTGTCTTCTCTACGGACAAGTTCTCGTTCTCATCGCTTCTTGAACTCTAGACAGAACTGTTTCTCACCTCGGCCAGGATTAAACCTTTCCAACGACTGTGGCTGGTTCCAATTCTCTTCCCTCGCATTTCATCATGCTGAGTTTCCATCGTTATCTAAGGCGAACATGTTGAAGATGCGGGAAAGGGGTTATACGCCAAAGGATTCGAGGAATGGATCATCGTCTTGCCGCAACTTTGATCGCAGCTTTTCAGTCAACTGATAGTGTCGTTGGGGTTGTTTAGAAAGATTCTGCAAGAGACTGGAGAATCGTCAAGAATGGAACAACGCATACCTTGGTAGCTTGCATGCGAGCATAGAAGTCGAGCATTTTCATGTAGCGCTGCGGTTTATCCCTCGTCATTAGACGCTCCATCGGAATAAAGTGCACTTGCTTGCCACTCTTCACCTCGCACACTGGCAATTTCGGGTACCTGTAAATGGGCGTTTCCTACGGAGTTCGATGAAAGAGCCACTAACTCAATTTCGATGTCTTGATCAAGATACCACTTGAGGATGGGGCAACCATGACTGGATCTTCCCCGCGTGGGCAGGTCGTATACATCAGCCGGCGTATTCGTTAATCGGATAAGCTTGCAGTGACGCTCTTCGATACGGTCCACTTGACCCTCCCTTAAATTTCAGTTATCTGGAGCGAATCAGGAAAAAATAAAAAAATAGTATTATCTACCTTCCGCGTTGCTTAGAAACACATGGAATCACAGTAGACTTGAGTTGAATTCCTTCGAATCTGCGATTGAAGTTGTTGACTCGCTCCGGAGGAATTGTTAATGTGGCCTTGCAGTCTTTACTCACTTTAGACAGATTGATAGAATTTGATCTCTTTAAGAGTTCCTCCATCGAGCTGACAGATGGGATCAAACCTCATTGAGAACTTCGGCGTAGAGTGTCACGAGATTGATATTCATGGTAACGAACAGCTTGTTGACCACTGCAATGTGATTGAAAGAAGATAATCAGCTTTGATCATACATCCAAAGCTCATAACATGGTTGAATCCCTCAGTCAGGCGAAGAGATGTGTAGAGTCCCAGCCAAGCTTTGACTCCCGGGGCAACAGACACCTTTAAAACAAAATTCGACAAAATATTAGGAAACGGGGCTTGCATAACAATCTATGCAATTATAAGCACATACTTCAGTTGGAAGGCCCGGCCGCGTCGGGATAAAGTACATGCCGCCACCGAAGTGAGCGAACTGCATCGCCATTACACTGTAGAGCGATGAGCCACGTCAATCCAGAATCCTTCACCTTTGTTCCTTCGTAGGAGGGGCGGGCGGAAGCCAACGTGACCCCTGGCTGCAATGCAACTTTATTCTCAGTCATATTAGGGGCAAAAAAAGACCTCATGAGGTTTTTCATGAACATCTTGGTGGAATTCGACTCATCGACAGTCGCACCCGTCCTTCCCTCCAGCATAAATCGTCTTGTACCGAGAAACGTTATACGAACGACAATCTTAGCAATTTTCTGCAATGAATAATAAAATGACGCACTATTATGTGATGACCTTTTCCGGATGATATACACGAAGCTTTATAAAACCTTCCAATAGTGGGATCTTCTTCCTCGTCCATAGGAATTTGAAGTCATCGTAGACTAGGCCATAGTCGCCATTCCCAAAATCCTGAATATGTGGCCTACATATTCCCAAGAGGGGTCTTTAAGTACTTACTGCGGTTAGCGAATGATGATTACCATATCTACGCGACCGAACGGCTTCAAGAGCTGCCCTTTGGCACAACCAGTGAATATGCTCCCAAGACAGATCCCAGAAAACGGCAACTTTGAAGAGCTTATGATTCCGGAGATATTCAAAGCGGAATTTGTTGCGAGCGGACTCAACATATATTTGCATCTCATGGATTCTTGGCAATAAAGACAGGTGTTTTGTAACAACAACTCATATCTGAACGTGCCCGAACACAGTTCCAAAATACTTGTCGGCACAGCGAACTGTAAAATACTATCTAAACGTGAAAATTGGAAATATCATACGGGACTGTGATATCAACGTGTGGCGGGGGTCGTCGCTTTCCTCCCGGTCCAGGGATGACCTCCTTCATGGTCACTTCGTATTCGTGAAAGCTCTGAAAATAATGAACTGTATTTTATTTTTTAATTTAAAAAAAGGCCAATGCTTTTATATTCTCGTTTTATCAAAAAGGAAATTACCTCAAGATTGGAGCTTAGTCCGTACCAGTTGACGAGGAGTTGAATGGACGTTCCGAGTGTCCCGAAGTCTGGTCTCGCGATTGCCGGAGGGTAGTTCGCCTGGACATCGCACGTTATTGTATATTTTGAAAATATTATTTTCCAACAACATCTAATCCATTTGATAATTCAACACTTTTTCGTGAACAAACCTCATGCTTTGGTCCGAGAGACTGTCCAGGCAGGGCTCGATTTTATCGCGATTGCTCGGGGTTGTGAAACTTTTCTAAACGGAACGATTGCGAGGGAGTCAACTTGCTTACCAAGGGTCTGCTGCCTTAGATCCATTCTCCTGTCATCGTTCGACAATGTATCGACATCAATCCTATTCGTAAACATAAACAATGCCAGGTTCAATGAAATTTTGGCAATATGCCAGGGGATAATTTCAGTAAGCTTCGCTTGCTAAAACGCGGATGCGGTTTCGTCCGCAGATATTCGCGGCTATCTACACAGAAATTTGTTTTGCTGACAGTAATCTAAACAAAAATTGAAAAAACCAAACATAAAACAAATTAAAAACCATTTCCAATAACTCTGAATTCACCCCTCGCCATTGGTCAGTCGCGTTTCGTTGGCTACAAGCTGAGCCTCGATATTTCCCCATTTCCAGTCCCAAATGCAGAACCATCTCTTCCATTCCACGACTCACGCCTTGCAGACCCAATCATGAGGCGCTCAGAAGCCATCCAGTATACAGTTGTAGTGATGAAAGTATGCAGATCGGGTGTGGAAGATTTGAGCTCGAACATATAGTTAAACATTGCAGCTACCATATTCCGAGTACCTAGCACCCTTTTGAACTTTATTATCTTCAGATTTGATAGATATCCTGGCGTTCATGGTGGAAGTCATGACGTCCGTCAGGAGGACTACTTCCACCATGTCCGGAACACTTCCACGTTGGATGCCAAACCTTTTTGGGATGCTAAAACTGTCACATATGTAGCTTCATAATGCTACCGTGGCCTTACGGTAATCCTTCAATGAAAAGTTTCGTCGGCAGTCGATGAGGGGAGTAAGAGCGGTCTCCTGAATGCAGCGGAAGCACAGCGTCTCAAAAGGAAAATGTCTGATGAATATTGCATAATCTTGCATATTCCGTCTGATTTCTCCGAAACAGGTTTGAGTCTGGATGGCTGAAATCGCCGTTTTTGACCTTTCACGCGTTATAGCTCGCGTTGAGAGGGGAAAATCTATAAAAGCGAACCATAGTTTTGTAGCTAACATCCTGATAAATCTCATGATATATTTTTTTCGCCGGAAAGTTCATTCCCCTGGGAGGAGATACATTTGGCAACTAGACGGAGCATTGTCCCACAGCGGTCTATCGAGCATTACAGGCCAAAAACTCAACTTTTTCTGAAACTTCAAAATTCTAGGTTGTAGCTCTCGTTGAGACGGTCATTTCTATGTGTAACTTGCCTTTCAGTGGTTTCTTGGTTCTGACATAATCCCAAATATTTCCCATCTGCTGTTTTTGGCATCATGCATTCATGGCGCTCGGACTCGCGTTGGGAGCCCAAATTTCAAAAAAGCTTACCATAGTTTTGTAGCTAACATTATGACGAATCTCGTATGTTAATTTCCCATCTAGATGTTTCTTCCCCTGGGAGGAGATACACTTGGCAGCTCCCAAGGAGCATTATCGCGGAATTGTCTATCGATCATAGAAACAGTGAAACACCAGATTCTGCGCTTCAGTACATGACTTCTATAGGTGACTCAGGGTGCTTATACTTCACCAGAACGTCGGATATCAACAGGTATGTCGACCGGGCACCATCTGTTGACGGATGCTTCCCCATCCCACTGGCTCAAAATACCTAGGATTCCAAATACGTGATGACTGGAGTGGTTCTCAGATGAAGCATAAAGGAACGCCACTAATTTGACCATCAGCTGAACCTTCGGCTCCATCCAGTACCCTTCCTGGGCACCGTGCGGCACATAGTTCAGACCGCATCTTTTGATTGAGAATGGAGAATGTCTCGAAATTTTCTCGCTAATGAGGCGATAATGAAGCAGAAAATTTCCAGACATTTTCCATTTGACACGCTGTGCGGAAGTGGTAAATAATTTTCAATCTGCATAGAGTTAACATTGCCTCGAAATTGTCAAAGTCTCGTCAGTTCTACTATCGTGTCTCGTCAGCGACTGGCAGCTTAGCATCGGTGAGTCTCTTGCTTCTTTCTCTTCTTCCTCGACCTCCCCCGTATCCGTCCTCTATTCCTCCTCCTCTCCCATCCACTCCTCCCTCCTTTCAGTTTCCCCCCTTCACTCTCTCAGCATGGAGCGCGCTAATGATGTGGAGGACTCGGATGCAGAGATCGCAGGAATGAGTTGTACGGTAACTTCGACAACTACCATAACCTCGAAAAGCTCGGGAAACGCTACAGTATATCACGTGGCACTACCGTATCCTTTCACGAGAACCGCCGAGATTACCGAAACCTTGCGTGCTATTTCGAAAAAAGATGTTGCCCATAATCTCTGGACCTTATACCGTAGGAGAATCAATGGAGGCAACCGTAGCATTGCATACAATCAGAACAATGATGATATGGTATCTTGGTGGAACTACCGTAACCCGATCTACAGTAATCCCCTACACAGTTGACGAGCTGATCGCGAAGTGCGCCGAGGAGAGGGCCAAAACCGACGAGTTACTGGCGGAGTCGCGCCGTCTCCTAGAGCATCAGAGTCGCCTCCTGGATGCACTCTCCCGTGTGGAGGGTTTCAAAGCTGTGATCGCCGCAACGAGTGGTACGGTAACTTCCATAACCTCAAAAGCTAGCTCGGGAAACGCTACAGCATATCACGTGACACTACCGTAACCCTTCATGGGATCATCCATGGAGATTACCGAAGGTTTGCTTGCTATTTCCAAAAAGACGCTACCATAATCTCCGGACTTTATACCGTATGAGGATCCAAGGCAAAAACCACTGCCAAGCATTCAATCACAACAAAAATGATATCGTTTTTCACACCACCGTAACCTGATCTACAGTACTCCCCGATACTGGAGACGAGCGGAACACGGAATGCGCCGAGATGACGACCGACGAGTTGCTGGCGGAGCGGCACCGTACCGACGAGTTGCTGGCGGAGCGGCACCGTACCGACGAGTTGCTGGCGGAGCGGCGCCGTCTCTTCGAGCATCAGAGTCTCCTCATAGAGGTACTCCGCCGCCACTTCGGCGGATAAAGTAGCGGATCGTCGCGTAGAAAACTGGACTGTATAACAAGCACGGCTTGTACGAATAAAGATTTGTACATCCGTGTCCCTCACTTCCACGAATACATTTAAACTTTATAAATATTCATTTATTTGCCAATTTAGAAGTTCTGTGATGCGGCAGAATAGAAACTGAAATACGATCTATAATATTTGGATGAAACTCCCCCATTCTCACCACTCCCAATCATCCTGCATCGGTTAAAAATCTTGGGATAAAAAAGCATGGGATAAAAAGTTTGGGATAAAAAAAGCTTAGGAGAGTGCGCGAAATTCAAATGCTCTTTATCGATTGGTAGATCAGTTCATTTTGCGTCGATTGAAGCAATCGCGCGTTTCGCCCTCGAATGTGCCTGCGAGTTGGATTGATCCGGCATCGTAGGTCGTCGAGGGCGTTCGGCCACGGGAGACGTACTTGTCGGGCACGTAGATCGTTATGCGCCGCTGGCACGGCTGCAAAGGTGCGCAGTTTATACCTTTTCTGAGATAAAAACGCATTTTTATACCATTTCCGAAGCCAGAAACGCGCACTGTATACGTTTTCAAGGAGAAATACATGCAAATAACGTGCAATATTTATTAAGAACCCAAAACTCGCACTGGAGAACTTAATAGGAAAAACCGCAAACTTTCAACGTACCCAAAGACCATCGTCACAGTCGTGGTAGATGTTGAGCTTGGCGTCGATGGTGAGGATCTCATCGGTATAGCCGGAGAGCTGGAAGCGACCCTGCGAGTCCGTCACCCCCTCGTCCAGCAGGTCGTCGAGATCCGGACCTGCGGAAATATTGAATAGTTTTTGTTGAAATATTTATTTGTCATTTTCGCATTGATTAGTATTTTTCTATATTTCATACTTGGTGAAAAGGTGAATTGGTGAAAAGAGGTAACTTTGTTTAGAAATCGAATAAACTTGGTTGATTTTCAAGCGTGTTTTTATTTTTATAATTTTAATTTTTAAAAAAACTAACCGGTATCATCATCGTAGAGCTTGACCTTGACGCCGCTCGCCGGCTTGTCGTTACACATGAGAATACCCTGATGGAATGTCGTAATCTTTCCAACGACGCTGTTTGCTACACCACATTGACGGTGTAGTAAACGTCGTCGGTGCTGAAGACTGCAGTAGTCTCCCGTATGTCGATCTCGCCTACACCATATTCACAGTGCAACGAACGTCATCGTATACTGGACTACCGTAATCCCTGATTCGACGACGTTTGCTGCACCACTTCCACGGAGTACTAAACGTCGTCGGTGCTATAGCCTACCGAAACCCCCTACGCCTCCTACACCACCATACTTTGACTGCAGCCGACTGCGTGAATCCTTGGGCGTCGACGACGTGGGCGCCGAGGTAGAGGAGAAGGGTGAAGTAGATCATCGTCGACTACTGACTGCCTCTCTCTGTCCTCCCTCTCATTTTATAGCCCAGTATCCTTGGCACCCTCGAGTTCAGACAATGCTGTTTGCTGTTTGTTTTCTCCGATGAATCGTCTATTGACACGGCTACCGGTGGTCTCTGGTGGTTTCCGCGCGACCTGCCATCCATGGGGTCAAGTATATTAAAAAATGTAAAGTTACAGTACCTTTCCATAAAATTTCCAGGGGAACCATTTCAGTTTGCGATAGATGCTATTAAACGAGATCTATTTCTCTTTTGTAGTGTGCCTTTAGTGTGATTCACTCGTTCTACAAACTTCTCGGAGGTGGCTCCTGTTACCATGGTCGCTTTCCGGGAGAGTACTCGTTGAGTCATTGTTGGTGCCTTCTTCGAGGAAGTAAATCTGTGGTGGAACGATGATCATGCTTACAATTAGTTCCATTCTCTGCTACTTTTTTCGAGTCACGGGGAAGATTTGCCAAGTAGGTGAAACGGCCTTATTTTCATCGGAAGCCATGGACTCGGCGGGTTGGCTCCCGTTTCTCCACCAGAATTCATTGAGTCATTGCTTGTGCCTCGTTTGAGGAAGCAAAAGCTTCATCCACACAAGCAAACGAAACAACAAGCGCTCCCGTGACGGAATCTTACTCATTGATGAGGATGATGCATTCATTCGCTACTTTTGTTTTCCTTGGAGATTCGTCAGTCAGATTCGGAATAATACCGTAGATGAGCCGTCAAGGGCAAACATTGCTCATTTTATCTACAAGTCGACCGCTGCAATTCTTCTCGTTCGCATTCATAAATACGGTCAGTGTGGACGACATTAAGTATCATCATTTTATTCACCAGGAATATATCATATTGTTATGTCATCCCATGGTCGAAAAAGAGAACTAAACGTCCTCGGAGTATCCGTAAGTGGCACCTTTGATGAGAAATTCGTCCTGGCTCATCCGCGGGATCTGAGGAGTGAATATAATGCTCCACTTTCTCCTAATTCCGCCCTTGGAAATAAATATAGAAAATATACTTTGGAATGGCACATGTACATGTTGCCGGCGGTGTTGAGATTGCGTCGGAGATGACATTTCCTGAAAAAAAACTTCGATATGAGTCCGTCCGCGTAAGGATCGATCAGTGCGCGGCACTGGCCAACTTTTCTTATCCGCTGGGGCTCATATTCTGGTTAGAGGTACGTCAGGTGTA